>NEEE01004032.1:54507-72797 GCA_002278615.1 Pogonus chalceus | reverse complement strand
ATACATATATATTTTTTTGTATGTATTTCTTTTCAGCTTAGCTAAGTGCAGGTAGGATAAATATCCTTAAAATAAAAAAGAAAAATCGTTCATTTTTAAGTAAAATCTATATATTGTATAAAATTTCAAATGAGAAAATTTGAAATTTACGTAACAAACTTTATTGTGTCAGTGTATTCATTTTAAAGCAAAACGTGTAAAAATTATACAGCAAATTAAAACTGGATTTATAAAACAAACGAATTTTTAATTAAAAATCAGTTACGTTCTCTGATATTCTATGATTTTATTATGTTTATTTATTTTTTTGATCATATTTATATTTTTTTAATCATTAAGGAGATATTCTAAACAATAAACTTATTTATATAAATTTTTTTCATCATAACAATAGCTGGACCATTGTTCACTATTTCAATTTTTTATTTTTTTCGATTTAAATTGGTAATTATTGCATATATAACAGTAGGTACATTTGTTAATAATCCCGTGTTCGAATAAAAAAATTTGTAAAAAACGTTCCAGCAAAAAATTAATAACTTTTGTTTTCATAATTTAAAATTCAAACATTTGTATCAGAGTCTGCAATTTATAACTACGTATATCTCGTTAAAACCGATGTCGTTGTTTCCAATATTATTTTGAAACTGTTTTTTATAGAAAAACCAAACAAATAAATTGAATTCTATCGTTATAAACGTTTTGTTTTTACAATAATAGTCGTTATAAATATAAAAAAATTATAAAATATTAAAATTTGTAATAATTGTAGTAATTTAAAAAATGTTAACAACATTTGAAACTCTTTGCGATAATATATAAGTATTGATCTTAAGAATTAAGTAAAAATCTAATTTTCTGCATGAACTGGCATGCAGTAAAACTAGTTATCTGTATAGCAATTTTCCTTCTTATCAAATAAATGTACACAGTAGTTAATTTTACATAAATAAATGAGATTAGAAGAAAACGATCTATAGATATGTGATAAATATAATATTAGGAAATTTCTCGGTCCCGGAGAAAGTAATCGAGTTAGTATTATTTTTTTTTGTCCAAGTCTAAACCGTTTGGTCTTTGAAAAGTGTCCTGACGGGATTAAACCGTGAGTTTCGTCTTTATCCTTTCACATATACGCAATCGCATCCTTTGGGATTACAGTCCCTTGACTGTCAGTTGTAAGCGTGACGTCATTTACCAGATAGAACTTGAAGTTTAGAAGGATTCAATGGTGCACAATTTGAATGTCACTTTTTTTGATTATCTTTAATAAAAAACAATTTTATTTGATTTGATTTGAAACGTCCGTAAAACTAATTCATTTAAATAAATTGAATTTGTTAATATTTTATAAGTTTCGGTAGATATATACTCTTTGTTGAATTTACATTTTTATGTGTCTGCTATGAGGATAAATTCTTTTGTATAAAACTGCTTGCTATAACATAAGCTTACACTAGATATTCAACTATGCATTGTGCAGTTTCCATTTCTGATCATACAAAGATTGTAAGAACTTTGCATATATATTTAACGTTTTGTTGTTTGTATATTTTATTTTCAATAGCGACACACACTTTGTACAGGATTTTAAATATTACAAATTTTCTTAGAGTCCTTATAAAGTATTTTTAAAACTAAACTGCAACTTATATTACTACTACTACTAAGTAAAATGATTGATAATTGAAACATATTTAGATTTAAATAATACTAAAATCATCCTTTTTAATAACTCCAACTACTCGGACAAAAAATAGCAAGCCTTCGACACCGAGGTCAAAAATGACTCCCTTAAGAATGGTTATACAAATATAAATTAACATTTTCTTGACTTATCAATTGAAAATGTAACTTCTGAGGAAACTTAAAAGCCTAATTTTATATTTTTTTACATTCTTATTGAAATAGTAATTGCATTCCCGAGTCGAAATATAAAGCCGATATTGCTCCCTCTAGTTCAGAATAGAGCCTGTAATGAGCCCAGTAGACGGGAATAGAGCCCATTTAGAGCCCAGTATTTCATACTTAATTAGTTTTTTTAATTAGTATATGATAAATTTAAATTTCCAATATATATCGCTTTACTATAACTGCTTGTCGTGGAAAGTCTTAGATTAATAGAAATGATAGCACTATTGATANGACTTTGAACCCAAAGGTCCGACAGAAATCCTACTTTAGGAGGCTCTATTTAGGCGTTAAATTTCGACTTGAAATTTTTCTTGGAAAAATTGAAAAAATTAGATTTTCAATGTAATTGGATTAAGTTAAATCAAACTGTAAATAATAATTTGAAGGAATGAAAATATTTAAACTGAAATAAGGGTAAAAAATTAGTCCGCCTCTGAGAGAAATTCGCGGTAACCAATCCATCGGTAACGGACATCGAATCCCTGTCCCGGAGTTGCTGAACAACCGCAGAATAGGAATAGACTGAGTGCGCAAAAACTGACAACGATATGTGACATGAATTCCGTTGTTCTTGCCAGGATCTCTTCTCTTTCTGGGCGATTTCGACATAGTCAGAAAAAGACAGAGAACTACTGTAGACTTTCAGACATTTTTAGAGAAAGATATATGTATGCGGTGGGTGTAACTGGTGCGAAAGAGATGTGAAACGAAGTTTATAGCGCACGATGGACTGAAAAACAGAGATGAAAATGGGATTCTGGCCAACCATGTACCAACTATTTACGTGCCTACCTGCATATTAAATAAACTACAAAAGCGTTTTAGATTTTCATAAAATTGCTTTTATATTCTTCTATTAAAACATAATTTATTTTTGTTTATCATAAATAAATTACAAATGCAATTTATTTTTTCTTTTTTTCGTTTATTTGTAACACATAAAAAATTACACTGCTTTAGACATATCAAAGAAATGGCTTCACCAACTGACGCAGCTGTTTCTTGAAAGAATTTATTTGTAAATTATTTCTACTTATAAAAGAGTTAATATATCTTCTGTTCCATCCTCGGGAAAAGCCCGAACGAAGGGTTTTATCTAAATAAAAGATTCTTTAAAAGTTCTATTAACATCATGAAATCCATTTAATATTTTATGTTTAATTTTATATATTTATAAAACAAAAATAGAAGTATTCCAACAGGAAAATACCTGCTTTCGATATGTGATCTATATTTCTTGTCATTTGAAATTTATAGTATTGCTTTTTCTGAACAAAACCTAGATTTACTGCCAACAGAATCTCTATTTATAAGTTGAGAACAAAGACGATTTCTACAGTTTTTATCCAACCATATTTCTTTGTACTATAACAACGACCATTTCAATAATATAAAATAGTTTTAGTTTCATTTCTAAAACATATATATTTAAATTCTTTTATTCACAATTTCATTGATGAAACTTGTGAAAAATCTACATCATTCCTTTAAAATACTTCGTTTCATTTTATGAAATTATACTATTAAATTTAATTAGATACTTTAGCTGGATGTCACTTTTAGCGAATGGTTACAGTTTTCAGTTTGTAAATTGTGAAATTGCTGAAATGGAGTCGTATTTTCAGACGTTGGGTTAGATTTTATTTTCAGTTAACTGAGAAACGGGTAATTCTATTGTCTTTGGGGTCTCAGGGAAATATGTAATTAGGAAAATATTGATTTTACTGTCATATACAGAATGTTTTCATCAAGAGAAAATTAAAAAAAAAACATATATTATTTTAAAGAGATATATCCCGAAATGTAGATTTTAATTAAAAATGCTGAAATAAAAATCAGTATTTACTTGTAAATTGTGAAATATAAATGTATATAAAATGAATTATAAGTAAAGTTCAAATATCTTTAGCGAAGGCAATTATATTTAGCGTCCGATAGCACGCTATCATACAAGAATTTTCTCAATTTCCGGGAAATGCGCACAAGAATTCGTTTCGTGCAAAATCGGATAGCCTCGAGCATTTTCACCATGAAAATAGAAAATTCAAATACAATTCCAGTTTTTCATATGTCTTTGAAAATATACTTTATTTTTGCACCAAATAGTTTCTGTATCTTATATAATAGGTGTATAATTTTTTTTACACGTCAATGTATAATCCTTGTCGAGTAAAGGGTGCTAAATGGAACACCATCTTGACGGTAAGAATAAGAAGATAACCAAAGAAACGTTTTGGCCCGATTTCCCAATAGAACACGGTTCTATACTTTGCTACGTGCAACTCATGTAAAAGTAAATCGGAAAGGAAATAATGGCACTATTATCTGCGTGAATAGTGTAACTCCGGGGATTTACCACGTCAAAAACACTATGTTTCAACCTAAAAATTCGTAAAAATAACCTTTTTTCCATTAAAAATTTATTTAATATCACTTACTACTCATAAATATCATTACTTCGATCGCAAAAATGATATTACGCTAGCCTTTCCCTTAATCTTCGTATCCAAGCAAAATATTATTTATAAACTTGTTAAGCAGTTGTCAGTTTCAGCAGATATATTTTTTTTTATAAATTTCAATTACAATTTAATTAAAAATCTCAACTAGTTTATAATAAAAACAATTTAAGGAAGAAAAAAATAGTACAGTTTATATTTGGGGTGTTTTAATTGTAAGGTCCAATCAGAAAATTAAAAGCAGGGTCCTTCCTCAATAAAAATCTAAATTAATATATGTTTATATATCGTTTTCCTTAAGGATCAGAGTCCAAATTGATCAAATAAACTTAAAACCGGTCCTGAGTATACCTTTTTTTACAATTACACATAAAAATGACAAAATCTTGAAAACCAATAAAGATATTCAAAATTTAACTGGGGTAGGGAATAATTCGTTCAATTTTTATAAAATGATCTCTGATATTGAGAGAGTTTTATAGCAATCCTTAAGAAATATAATTTAAACTTCATTTGTTAGTTATGTCAAGCTATTTTCAGGATATTAATAGTTAGGCCCAATTAAAAAATTGATAAAAGATCCTTATTTTTGAAAATCTAAACTAATATATGTTTATATATTGCCTTCTTTAAGAAGCAGAGTCATTATTGATCAAATATACTTAAAACCGGTCCTGGGTATACCTTTTTTTTACAATTTCATTAAAAATATATAAAAATGACAAAATCTTGAAAACCAATAAAGATATTCAAAATTTAACTGGGATAGCGGATATCTCGTCCAATATTTTTGAGAGGCTTCTTAAAGCGCGGAGCCCAATTTGATCAAAACAGGCTTATTTTTTCATAAAACAATTGAATAAAACTCACTACAAAAATGTATTATAAAGTTATGATTGGTTCCAAATCGATAAAATAACATTTTACAATAGATAAAAGTGTTTAAGCACAAAATAAATTGTCACAGGGAATTATTATTGATTATTCCGGATGGCATTTTCAATTCCCCCTGAGTCCAGCACTGGTAACAAGTACAAACGACTGGTCATAAGGGAATTTTGCATCACGTATATATAAAAGTAGAACTCTGGTTGGTCCTGAGAACAAAATGTGGTTGTCTCGGTCGAAATGGAGGGATTTTGAATATATGCTCCTCTAGATACAACCAAGTCTATGCACATCTATCAGTATGAAATGTTTCAACTGTTTTTCTTTACCACAAAACTTTATTGTATTTACAGTTAGTCTGTTTCCAAACTTCATATGGAATAAATTTTAAACTTATATTCCATATATTCAGCCATTTTGTTTTTGAGAATGAAATCTAAAGTTTTAACTTTACTAGCAATAAGTACCTAAATATAGTTAAAAAAAACGTTTATACAACAAATTTTTAGAGTTAAATCAGGGGTATTAGATTTAAATAAATACAAATAGAGCTTCATTGTATTAATTAAAAAGGATTTATTATAAAATATTAAATAATTGAAAGCTTTAAGTTTTATTTTGTAGTAGTTTCAAAAAGCACTTAGCTTTGTACCATATAATAAATTTCATAATTTAAATTTTAATTGGTTTCCATGTAAATTAATAATTCAAGTATTTTATTAATAATTTATATTCAATATATATTGTATTAAAAGCCTAGCCTTCTTGATCCCAATACTGTTCATACAAACGCCTGCAGCAAAGATCACGTTTACTTTGTTAAACATTTAATTAATTAAACTAGCATGTTAATGAGATGACGTCACTAATCAATAATACACTTCATTTCAAGCATTGACGTCATACTTCAGAATATAATTATAAATTTATGATACAACAAAATATTTAATTATTTCATTTAAGTAGGGAATAAAAGTATATGAATAAAGTAAATTTTTATTCATTCCTTGTTACAAAGTTATCATTCGTTATCACTTTACATTTTTTTGTTTGTTGCTTTTATGTTTAATTAATTCTTATGACGAGAACGTGCCGAGAAGTTATTTTTTTAAATATTAAATTACAGTGTAAGTATATAAAACCAGACACAGTTAAAAATAATATTCTGTTTTATATACAACCACTTTTTTTTAAATTTCAAATATATATATATAAAACTCTAATTAGAACATGTATTAACAAACGAAACAGATTTAATTAGAAACTGATATACTTTTTAAATTCACAACTTGTAATTATGTATTAAAACAGTAAATTTCAGTAAAAAATATCGAATGTTCGAACATGCATAACTTATTTTACAACAAAACTAGCAAAGTGAATATTTTTAATTAAAAATTGTAACTAGAGTATTTTTGAACTTCAAATTTAAGTTAATTATTTCCCAATACAAATTAAAATTAACGATATATATATATATATTAAGTGTTGTAATTTTGGTTAATAATAAACATTTTATGAAATACATCAAATATATAACATTTTAAATTTGAAGTATTACATTCAACAAACCGTGAACAATATACAAACAGAAAAAAAAAATCATAAATAAAATTTACCAACAAACTTTTCTCATTTTTCCATTGTGAAAAATTAAATTTCCTTGTCAAAATAACACCAATTTTCTACAAAGTTGTCACATGTATTTAGATTTCACTTGACATTTAAACATTTTGGACAATTGCAGGTGAATTTTCAGTCAAAAATAATCATATTTATATGTCATAGTGTTGACAAAATGTAAATCTCCTGTGAAATAAAATATCTATTCAACTTTATAATTGTTTTTAGAAAGTTTTAACATGTGTGCAGAAACATCAAACGTCCTTTTTTTTCTATTCTTAAAGGGAAAACTTTTTTTTGGAAAACTGAATTTCTACTGCGTAACCAATTACAGGTGAAGAGTGCTAGAGTTGCCCCACATCCGTACGCCACTGTGTCCGCTAAGTTTCAGTTTCCGCCGGAAACAACTTGAGAATAACGACAAGGACGCTACTCGCCCGTCCTACTCACGTTTCTTTGAATTTTCAGACAAGCTGCTCCTAAAGATAGATTCTTTAAAATTTTTTTTATTCACTTTGCATTTATTTCTTTTTATTTGGAAAATAAATTTACAATTATAAAACTTAAATAATTCTATAACGGAACTAGAATATTTAATTTGTTTCGTTGAAATTGTATCGTAACTAAAAGAAAGCTTTCTGTAAAATGAAAAGAATTTTTAAGTAATCCCGGTCGGGCTTTCTACCTGTGATATTAGTCCTAGAAAGTTCTTTGCTTTAATTTTTAAAAAGATGGATACTATATCGTAGTGTAGTTGAAATGTTACTGTAACTCATAAAAACTTTTATATACAACTGTTAAGAGAGGTTATTTCAACTTTTTAAAAAATAAAATAGACTTTGCGAAATAAAATATTCTCTCTTTACGTTTATCTTTTTCTAAAAATTATTTTAAAATGTACATAAAATAAAAATTTAACTTTTTTATTTTTGTATGCATTAATAAACATAAAATAACATCTAAGGAAAGATTTCAGATTTTATTATTTTAATTTTTAAAAACGATGTACAATTTCTAGGAATCATAAAATAAAAAATTTCTCGGTAAAAGTAATGAAAGAATGTACCGTAGATATAAAATTTGATAAAGTCTAGGAAGTTAATTTGATAATGCGAACATTTTCGTATATTAGCTAACGAACCAAAACGTACCGATATTCCCGAATCGGTAATCGAATAGCACGCGTATAGAACCGGAACTACAAACCGGAACACGGTTACCCGGAGTCGGGATCAGTTGACGCGATCACTACAAGCTCAAAACGGTAATGACGTATAATAACGACGGTGGCTCAACCGGTAAATAGATTCACCAGTTCATATTAAAACGGTAAAACGTTGAAACTGTACAATATTCTGTAACGGTTTTAACAAAATAAATGGGATGGTTTCATATCGGTGTGGTTATTTCACATGCGGTTTTAACCGGTATTTATGGAACTGTAATGGATGCTTACTGTCTGTCATCTAAATTTCTATTATTGGATTACTGAAAGCAATATCATTTTGTGTTAATTACTTAAATTAACATTATCTGCAATATATTCACTCACTTCACACTACTATAAATTCAATTATAAATGCTTATTATTACAAGAACAGCCATTTTATATTTCATTATTCTTTTTACGTTGCGTTTTTATTTTCTTTACTACTTTGATATATTATAATTTATTTTTATTGTCTTGTTCACAAGGTATAACATATTTTTAAATTACAAAGCTTTGAACATTCTTATGTATCATTATTTATAAAGAAAACATACAATTTTCTGTTTGATTTATTCAAAAATATCGTTATACAATTTTGTTTTAAAATAAAATTATATTCAAATATTCAATCGTAAGTTTACGTCCAAAACTTGTATCGAAACTTTACGTTATAATTCGAAAAGGTTTACTTGTAATAGAAACTATTCCAGTGGCCATTTTGTTAAGCATTCCATTACGAGATATTTATAAACTATAAATTATACAAAATATAATAAATGGTTCAAGTTTATATAATTATTTATAAATATTGAATTATTAGTTTATTATTATAAATATAAACGAAGGTTTGAATTTTGGTTTAAAATAATATTTGGAAATACAGTGCGCGCGCACCGTTTCAAATTATTAACTGCTCCTGTTGTTTAAGTGTTTATTAAAGTTTCGAATATCCAAATGGGGTAAGAGTATCATGATGACATAACTGTTAATAAAATTACCACTAACAAGACTAGTAATATATTTGAGTAACCGGAACGATAATAATGTAACCGCTAGCGTTACTTACCGGTAACCAGATTTCCGTGATGAAATTGACAAACAGCGTCCGCTTCATACCATGAAATACGATCCCGGAAGTAACGGTAAAATACCGGAAATCCCTCTTCTGGCAACACCCAAGTATTGCTGATGTTTACCTGGAATCAAACCACAAGAAATNTGCGCGCGCACCGTGTCAAATTATTAACTGCTCCTGTTGTTTAAGTGTTTATTAAAGTTTCGAATATCCAAATGGGGTAAGAGTATCATGATGACATAACTGTTAATAAAATTACCACTAACAAGACTAGTAATATATTTGAGTAACCGGAACGATAATAATGTAACCGCTAGCGTTACTTACCGGTAACCAGATTTCCGTGATGAAATTGACAAACAGCGTCCGCTTCATACCATGAAATACGATCCCGGAAGTAACGGTAAAATACCGGAAATCCCTCTTCTGGCAACACCCAAGTATTGCTGATGTTTACCTGGAATCAAACCACAAGAAATATTAGACGATAAATCTATATTGAATTTTTTATTTGGAAACATTTTCCAATATTGCTTCGTATCCATAAAGTTTTTCTACTTCCAGACAGAACAGTCTATAATAATATTTTCTTACAAAACTACTTTTAACTTATAATTCATTATGAATTTGATATTATTTATTCACTTTTTGGTATGTTTATAAATATTTATAACTACTAACAAATAAAGTTTCTCGATAAATATTTTATTTATGTTGGTAGTAAAGTAAGTAATAATACATTTCTTTTATTTTTATTACAAAACTCTTGCTTATTTCACTTTATTCATTGGACTACCATTAACTCATCCACGTTTAATGGAGAAAACTCATTTACTGCTTCCATAACTTTTATGGAAAAACTTTCATGGAATCCTAATAATATTATATAGCCTATAGTTGTTCACAAATTTCTACTAAAACACTTTTATATTATTGCAAATTTTTAATTACATTAAGTACATTTTAAAATATTTAATATTTTAAATGATGGAAACACAGAACAAATTTTAACTTTTTCTACTGATTTAATAAACAGTTAAAATTTAACTTTAATACAAGTTTTAATTAAATCCTTCAAGATTGGAACTTAAAAAGAAAAATTTTAACAGTTGTTTAAGAATTTACTGCATTTGTAAATAAACTTTTCGTTTATAATTATATTTAAAAAGTTTTTATTTTATATTTATAATTTATAAATTTAATTTTTTTTTGGAAATTCTGTAAGTAATATCGTAAGAGTATTTAAGATCTAAGAAGCACTTGATGAGAACTTCATTATGTAGTTACCCACTGGTATTTCGGTTGACATTAAGGGCCTTAGTGAATTTGGCCTTTCGACTGAGTTCCACATAGTAAAAGATAGTAACATTGTTAAGGCTTTGTGTTAAATAAGGAGCAAGAAGTCCCACCCTCCGATGAAATGAATAGCGCTAGAAATATTTTCAACCCCTTCTCTTATAGTAGTGTATAGTGAAGGAGAAGGGAAGTTTTGTTAGAAGAGGATAAATACACTTTCTCTTGTAATATGAATAGGGAAATATTTACAGTCAACGGTAGTGGGATGAGAAGGATTCACCCCTGAAATATTTCGGATAGCTGAAGCGGAAACAGAAAGATATTCAGGATGTTGTTAAATAAATGTTACGCCGTTAAGAACCCCCGTGTATAGAATTAAGAAATAGCTGACACTGTATAGGATAAATGGGTTAGGTAATGGCTTGTTGCTTGTTATAATACAAGGTGAAATATTTTCCTAAATATTTGTTTAACTTATAAATGTCCAAAGGAAATTATTTTGTTTCTTCATTTACTGGTTTTCCATTCATTTCATTTCATATTTCAATTTATATCTCAACACTTCCAAGCATAACTCTAGCGCAACTTATTTATTATTAAATTCTATAATGTACAAAGTATTGGATTTATAAAATTTTTCAATTAAGTTTTTTCCCTTAAACAAGTTTAAGTTCGTTCGAGCAAGCGACGAAATAAAACGATACTATTCACAATTTTTATTTAACAAAGAATATATAGATTTATTTACAATAAAAGAAATTGAGGCTTTAAAGGCAAATCTATGTCTTTATTAAACAATAAATTATCCTTATGTTTTCAATTTTATAAATCTAACCTTTCATTACATTACAAGATAAAGTAGGTAAATATTTAAAAGAGGGGAACACATTTAAAATGCAGAATTTATAATTTTCTTTTGGATGAACATTTAAAATAATAAAATTTATAGTAGTTTTTTATATGTATAAAAAATTTAAGTGAGATCATTCGAAAGGTTTTTGAGTTATCTCTGATGGCAATTTGGAAAACAAGTTACAGTAGCGCTCAAACGCCAAGCGTAAGGGTCTCAGCCTCTCATAGACAATAACATCAGAAGTACTTTAAATTTTGTTGTCACATTTTAGAAACAGATTTTTAGTATATTGAATTAATATTTTATGAAAGAATTAAAATTAAAGAATCAAAAAGCGGTAATTAAGAAAAAACTGATTGAAGAATGAAAAATTTAATTGCTGTATAGTTATAAATGAGCAGAAAAGAATATTATAATTGTTTTATCTTAATTTAGGACTATATGTAGTGATAAATGTGTGGAAAAAAGTTTAATATCCACTGGTGTGTATGTCTTGTGTAAGAACGTATGCAAACCACATAGAGCATCACAAACTCTTCTCGAGTTATTTACGATGAAGCGACGGTCGTTTACGCCACTTGGCCCCAGAAATTACGCCCAAGATTTGTCATAATGTTACGCTTTAATCACACCGCCTGCAACCGCTTCAACTTTATTATTCTGGGATTTTAATTAATTCCCTTAAGTAAAAAAATACCCCAAAACCGGACCGGGTTTCGCTATTCCACTAAACGTATTAAACGATACTAAAAATAATTTATATTTCAAATCGATTTAAACATGGCCTACTTCAGAACTCTATGCATACATAGTACTTAGGATTGTATTTACCAACTACCCTGACACATTTTTATTTCTTTTGTGGGAAATATAGGACACTCCGTCACCTCGGATTCACGTGTCAGAACACGAAACATCAAATGATGGATGTTCTTTCTCCTAACTACGAGAAAAAAACCGATTTTTACGATGAAATATTTCTTCAAAAATATACATCATTGTATTTTATTTTATAATAATAATTTAATTCCGTTATAATATATTTTACACTTACAAGGGTGATAACAATAGATATATTAAAAGCATGCTTATAAAGTTTAAAACATGTAAATATTCTCGAGAAGTTACATCCAGTAACAACAACAAAATTAATCTCGACAGACAGAACGTACATACATTGCTGTAAACTTTAATAATCATTAGGATCAAGTTTCAAGTGTCTACTAATTTATTGCTACTAATACTAAGTTGCTATCGTTGCTATCTTTGCTATCTATTTTGTTTTAATATCGTTACGAACTTTTGCTCTAGTTTCAACTTTAATGATGAAAACTTTTAGATAAATACTAACACTCATATAATTATATATACGGAATTTATTTCAAAAAACCTTTTCCTTCTTATTGGAGTTTCTAAGTTGTTATAAACGACCTTGCTCAAAACCAGTACGCTTCCAATTATCAGCTCAACTAGATATATACCACTTCTCTTTTCTCAAGGTCTTTCAAAGTTTTTATGAAGGACCTTGCTCAGGACCAGTACGCTTCAAATTATCAGCTCGACTAGATATACATATATCACCTCTCTTGTCTCAAGGTCTTTCAAAGTTGTTATGAAGGACCTTGCTAAAACCAGTACGCTTCAAATTATCGGCTCAACTAGATACAGTCAACTCTTTCTAAAGGTGCTCTGCATAAAGGTGCTCGCTGTCTGAGGGTTACAGGATAAATTGCGTGAAGATGCACGAATATTCCCTCACTCGCATTCACGAGCGACAAATCACAATTCAGAGTTTAGTTTCCCCTTCATTCTTGCCGTTTCCGCGTGCACCCGAGAATTTTTCTTAAATATATGGTGGGGAGAGCATCTTTAGATAACAGTCCTGTCCCGACAGAGCACCTTTAAATAGAGTCGACTGTATAATATCTTTCTTGCCTCAAGGTCTTTCAAAGTTGTTATGAAGGACCTTGCTCAAACCAGTATGCTTCAAATTATCAGCTCAACTAGATACAGTCGACTCTTTCTAAAGGTGTTCTGCGTAAAGGTGCTCGCTGTCTGAGGGTTACAGGATACATTGCGTGAAGATGCTCGATTATTCCCTCACTCGCATTCACGAGCGACAAATCACAATTCAGAGTTTAGTTTCCCCTTCAATCCTGCCGTTTCCGCGCGCACCCGATAATTTTTCTTAAATATATGGTGAGGAGAGCATCTTTAGACAACGGTCCTGCCCCGACAGAGCACTTTAAGACAGATTCGACTGTATATAACATCTCTCTTGTCTCGAGGTCTTTCAAAGTTGTTATGAAGGACCTTGCTTAAGACAAGTACGCTTTAAATTATCAGCTCAACTAGATATATACCATCTCTCTTGTCTCAATGTCTTTCAAAGTTGTTATGAAGGACCTTGCCCAAGACCAGTACGCTTCAAATTATCAGCTCAACTAGATATATATATATATCACCTCTCTTGTCTCAAGTTTTTTTTAAAGTAATATTGTGAATAGCATTATAGCACGTGAACTAACGATAAAGAAACAGAATATTTAAATATGTTGTATCTAAACATCAATTTCTTTTAATAATAAATAAAAATAACTAATCAATACACCAATTTAAGAAAATTAATAAGCACTTTATTAAAACAATAATTACATAAATAAAAGAGCTTTCAAATATAATTGAAAACATTTGAAACTTTTAATATAATAATTTAAATAAAATACACGGTGAATAATCAATTTTAATATATGAAAGTGGCAGTAATATTATTAATATAATTTAAGCAGATCAAAATGATTAAAGTTATATATACTTTGAGTTCAGTAGTGAAGTTTCGGTCAATAAAACAGTAAAGCCAGTTCACTTTGATTCTTTGTCCAAAGTGTGCGCGACCCTCTTTTGTTATTAATGTGGTAGAGCTACTTTTCCATCCCCTAAATTCAAAGCAAACTTTTTTTTTTGTTTTTTCATTTATCTGTGACCAATTAATTGACACTTTTAGTCGCATTAGTAAATTAAGTATAAGAAATTTATATTCCACTATGGATAATCATATTGATTATATTTCAAAACTTTTTTATATTTGCCGGAAATTTTATATTTATATGTTAATATTTTATTTGATAAATCTTTTTAAAAAGTTTCTCGAATATTTTTCAACGTCAGAAGGATTTTTATCATTACTTGTTATCTTTCTCTCTGAAATTAGAAAATTTATCAGATAAAATTTAAATTATAATATTGTCTAACATCGAAAAATATATTTCATTGTTAAAACAAGATATATATTCTACCTTCAAATCGTTTTTAATAACATAGAGGTTCCTAAAATTAATTAATAATTACACAATAAAGAAACACCCATAGCGTAACACTTCGTTTCATCATTCGCTTTGTTAGCTTCAAATTTTGAAGTGACCTAATTTTAAAATTACGATATTGAAGTCACAGCTTTAAATGTTAAAGCTAACTATGAAAGTTCCACCGATTTATCATTTCAAAGTTGTTTAAATTATTTTCGTTGTAGCTGTAATGAAACTGGGGTCCGTCAGACCCCAAGTTTTAATGTATAAACATATTTTTAATTGTTTTAGTAATGATATCATCCCTTAGATCCCTATGTATAATCATAAAAGTAATATATATTACACAATTCAAAAATGTGGGGTTGTTAAGACCCTATTTTACAATCTAAAAGTTATTTTTTCAATTAATGTATATTCTCTTTGAATTAGATTATATTTTTATGAGTTGTTGTGTATTGTATTGTAAGTGGGGTCACTCGGACCCCATTGCTTAAATAACGCGTTTATTTCGATGTGTTTTTATGAGTATTTATACCTTCACATTAATATTTAAAATTTATTTATCCTCGTTTAGTTTATCGATAAAATTGTACAGTTTATTATTTATATTTAATTGCATATCGCTAGTTATTTTGTATATCAGTTTAATAGCCTTAATATCAAAATATAGTATCAATAAAAAACGCATAATAAACAGGTTTTATTTCTATAAAAAAATAATATTCCCTACTTTACAACTTAACTATCGATTTTCAAAGGAACATTAATTAAAATAAAGTAAATATTTAAATAAAAAATTCTGTTCAAAATTTACGGAGGTCAGTTTGAAGTCATTTGTTTCAAGGATCCTATAGGATCGATGAAGATTAATTTTTAAACAATTTACAAAGAAAGAAAGAAAAAAAAGCTGTTGAATAATAAAATGTTTTTTGAAAGTAGCGTGTTATATGTACTCTTTTGTGTAGAAAAAAAGTTGAGTAAAAATTTTAATGAAAAACTGGTTTTAATTATTAAAAATTTGAAAGTAATTAATCATTTTCATTAATAAATTTTCGGTGAAATTCAATAAAAATTCGTTGTATTGTTATGAGATGAGTTTTTTTTTTAGTTAAATATGTACATATATGAGATATATTGTTTTCATTTTACGCAAAAATTTTATCAAAATATAATACAATAAGAGTGCTTTAAAAGCATGTTTTCATAACTTTAGCATATTTTTCGCTTGGAAAAAATATTATGTACATACAAAGTGTAATTTTCCAAGATGGATAGGATTTATACTGAAATTTTCACGTCATTTCTGAAGGATGTCATTTTAAGAAATGGTTTCTTTCAAGAAAAATAAAAGATAAATAAATACTTTTGTTATTAAAACAAAAATAATATTCAAAGAAATGAATGAAGTAAAAGTAAGACATGTTCATTGTATATCTGGACAAAAAATGAGAAATTGTTTATTTGCTCTTTAGATTTTTACGGAAAAATTCTTTCATTTATTTTATCCGGAGGCGAAAAACTCGTCGTCTTAAAAAATATCTTTATCGTTTCAAAACAAGACAATATTATTTATCTGTCAAAAACTTTTATTCTTTCGTGCTTCGTATCATTAAATTGAACATCGAAAAATTGGAATTGGCATTTTTCACGGGATTATTAAAAATCTTATAACTTCAAGGATTTTGATTTCTCTTTAAACATCTTGTTTTATTTTATCTATCTCTATATAATATTTATTNATAAATTCATGCAAAATAAGTAAAATAAAATAAGCACAAACATAAAATGCTATAAAAATTTATTTTATAAAACATACAACTCAAATAACAAAATAATAACGAAACATAAGAAGTAAACATAACAAACTAGATTTTAAAACTTAAATAAAAATAAAAACAAATGAAATAAACAAATTCGTTACGAAATTCCATATAAACTTACAGCTCGTCCATAAACGCAATATATATACGTAGTTACAATCACAACAAATGCATGAAGAATTTCCATTTTAACTGACAACAAGCAATTCTGCTTGCTAACACTCAACTGTTCTGCAGCCGTTCCTGCAAATCCTGCCGCGTTACTCCTGTTACCCTTTCCCTTCTTATCTACATCCTGTTAAAATCATTTTTCTCTATCGCAACACTAACTCTCCTCCTCTAACTAATGTTTTACTTGATGGTTTTATCCTTGTCTAAATATTTCTTATCTTTATCTAACTTGTGTTCGTTTAAATTCGTGTAGTTTCGATATTCCTGCTAGCAGGAATTTTGTTTTGACGTTTTGGTGGCATCTATTGAGTAAATTTCAAAACAGAATTCACTCCCTTTACATTTATTTATTTATAATATATTTTTAAAATATTACTACTTTTTCATATATAATCATAGTCAATGTTTAATAATTTAAGTATAATGATAAAAATAAATCCAAATCTGTAAGTTAAAATGGTTTGTTTCAAAGATAAATCAATATTTTGTTTTGAAAAATGAATTTACAATTTCTCTTTGAAGTATTAACATAGTAATTTTACAATATAATGTATACTTTTGTTCTGTTGCATTAAATACTTTTAATAAGTTCTTTAGATTCTAAAATAAACGGCGTAAAATACATTCTTTCTAGATAAATAATTAAAGGAGCGCAAATGTTTAAATCATTTTATAATTCGTATGGAAAGGATTATGTAACAAATTATTATCGACTCTGTCTCATTATTGTTAAATAACCATAGAAATATTTAAAACCAAATTATAAAATCTTCTTATTGTTATAAAAGAACATATTTTAGTTGTTTCATCGTATTTCTGTTTGTAAATTAACAAAAGAATTTTATACAAACGTTTATTCAAATTTGATTACTGACGACTTAATTTTGATTAACTCTTGATATTGAAATCAATTTCAAATAATGTTAAATCATATTATAGTTCCCTGAAATGGTAAAAAGAAACCAGTCAAGAAAATGTAATCGAAATCTGAACTATATAACTAGAAAGCTGTATTATATTATTTTTAAAATAATAACAAGAAACCTGTTAAGACAAGTTAATCGAAAACTGTATTATATTAATAATAAAGCACTATTTATTGAAACGAATGTACATTTCGATTGCCAAGCAATCATCATCAGCGGCACAATGTATTATATTAGTTTTATCTTAATTTTTTTAATAGTAACAAAATACCTGTAATGACAGGTTAATCGAAATCTGTACTATAATAATTTTATCTAAATTTTTAAAAGGGTAACAAGAATCCTGTAAAGACAAGTTGATGCAAAATCTTTATCTGTATTGATTTTATCTTAATTTTTGAAATTATCGTAAATTATAGGTTAATTGGCATTAAGAGTTATTTTATATTAAGAGTTATTTTATATTAATTTTATAAATTCAAATATATATGATTTACTTCATATATAATATTTCAACAATGAAGCTTTTCATATTACTAGTTTATCTGTTCGAAGATAGATTGCGGCGTCTGTACCAAATTTTTAGTCTGCATAAGGGATGAAACGGGGGTGGTTTTATCGGAACTGAAGTCAGGAGTCGGAGTTTTTGAATTTGATTTAACGGTTTCGGAATCGGAACCGAAATCGGAGTCGGAGGCGGTGTCACAGGTTGTGGCAGAAAATATATGTTTTAAGGGCAAATAAAAA
>NEEE01004032.1:26758-38599 GCA_002278615.1 Pogonus chalceus | reverse complement strand
AATAAAACAATATTATTATTATTATAGTTATTATAATTATAGTCTATAAAGAATACATAATATTATTGAATTAGTTCAAGTTCTTATTTTTATTCATCACAGATTTCGTTTATATAAAACGTCCAATGTCACTAATATAGTAAGATCACACACTATATATCATATTCTTCTTAAAATTTCACATTTAAAACATATTTCTTGATTGTCACATTCATAATAGAGTTTATTTAAATATATATATTTTTTGAAATTTGAACGAAACATTTTAATGGACATAAAATGGCATTATGTTCTCTAAATATATTGAAGCTTACAAGTAAATAATATCATTGCACGTATTCACATAGCAGGGGAAATTCGGTGTAAATTTAACACAATTTACATCTCACTAACAATGTCACAATAGCTAATAGAACGCAGATTCCAATACGACCAAATCCCGCTTCAATTCTTCCAGAAGAGCTTAATCCCATGGGTTCCTCGTGCGATTCATTACTACTCCTGACTCCTTTACTCCTTGCGGCCCCTTCTATATGATTCGATTCAATTTCTTGCATTGGTGTTCCGCCGGGCCACCCCCCTGGACCCGGTCCTGGTTCAGTTGAAAATCGGGACCGATGCCCCAGTTGTGAATTGCAATGGTTCATATGCGGTCGATAAGGGCGAGAAATATTCGGATAGTAAAATTCTAATGAATCCGTGCGCTGAAAACAAAAATAAAAAATATTTAAGTATAAGTATTACATTAATGGACAGTAATTCACTTAATATATTTATAGTCGAAGGAAAAAGTCTTTGAATACGTATTGTGAACAAGAAAAACATTTAGAAATGAAGTTAGAATCAGATAGGCGACAAAACAGACGACACCAATTAACTTGATGGAAACTGAATGAAATAGTTTTGGATAAGTCAAGACGTAAAGGGTCACTCGTCTTTCAAATCAAGAAAGATATTATCTTAAAGACATGTCTTGTTTTATTACACACCAAAGACTTATTTCTATGTCTGTTTGTCTGTTTGTCCGAGCTAGCACTACAATTAATTAAATTTAAAAAAAAATAAATAAAAATAAAAAAATTACCGGTAAAAGTGTTGATTCCGCTGTCCAACATAATGGTCGAAACGAGCCCTTACGTGTCGCTTCTTGAAAACTATGAAATTGATTCTCCCAATCATAAGTGACTAGACGTTCCTCAAGAGTCATTCCGGCGAGATCTGGTGGCGCAGAAATTTTCACGGGATTCGAGTTTCTGAAATTAAATCAACACATTTTTTCAATTTTATTTACTTTTGGGAATAAACAAAAGAAAGTTTTATAACTTACGGTTGCAATTCTTGAATTCCAAGTGAGTGTAAAACTGTTCCTAAACTTGGTAAACTATGACAAGCTGTCAATTCCTTTTGCCGCGGATAATATAATCCAACGACTAAACAAGTCTCTTCACGACTGGTTAATCCGCCGAGAGTTATCGCAGATCTGCCAGAACTATTGTACGTGCATTCTGCAATTAGATGATCGCCGGGTAATACTTTTACAGGCGTTGTAAGTCTTCGATATTCTTGATATTCCGCGTCAACATTATCATCTGATGCGATTGGCGGTTGTTCAATTGATCCGCGGATATGTCGGAAAGTCACTTGCCGGCCAATTTTATGCGTTCGCATGACAACAGCGAATACATTTATCCCGGAACGTGGGAACGCCTGCTTAGTACATTCAGAAACACAATGTCCAGACGAGACAACACGCTGTTGTCCGGGAGGAATAATATGCCGCCAATTTGGGTCCATTCCGACGGAAAGTAGTCCAGCATCATGACGACGCAATTCCGATGTATAATACAACCGTAGTCCTGAACTATCAAACGCTGATTCAATAATATCATCTAAAGAAGTGGAATAATGTGTTTCCATCATAAAGAAACGGGTTACTGATGGTTCCATTGGGTATCCAGCTTCTGGAGGGAAGCTAAAACCCTCGCTGCCGCGCGACCATGTCGCAACAACTTGGTTACAAGCAAAAGGTTGAGCTCCGGGCTCGAAACATTGCTGACCGGGTTGTTCAGCAAGACGCGCTATTTTTGCATTATCCTGACATTCATATAAAATAACATGTTGAAGTTTGCTTGTTGCTAAATTTCCATCAATCAACGGTTCATACTGTAAATAATATTCATATAAATAATTAAATCAATTAAAACGGATGAGTTTTTTAATTTTCATTATCATTTTGTATCGTTAAAAGCTTCCGATGTAATTTTCAGTATAATTATTCCAAGTAATTATAGTGTTCAGCAAGGAATGAATTGTTAAACATTTTCGAAACTATTAAGTTAGTAAAACAACGTAATATTTCCGTTAAATTGTAATTTCCAACAGCACGAAGTTATTTATTCGTATATAATACGAAATGATAAATATGTATTCATACTTTACATACTTCTTAAATTCCATACGTTATTCAAGTTGGAAGCAGGAAGTATTATATTTATCGCGGGATATAATCTTTACGCGCAATGTAAAGAATACAATTGCATGCAATTTACACATATTGAATGAATACTTACTCGAATTAAGTGTTGTTTATTTCCAACATCGGGCATTTTGAATACTCTGCACCAATATAGAGTTTCACCGAGGGATGGTAGTTGTACGTGTCTATTACGTAATTCCCAAACTTTTGCAGTTTCTTCTGGTCGAGGTATTTCTTGATCAACACGTTGCACTAAATACAAACTTTGAGAACCCCGGAATAAATGAGCATGAGGTGGGAGTGAGCCAGGTCCCACTGCACCTCCTGAGGGTTCTTGTGAATGATATGACCATAAAACACGCATAGTATCATTCTGGAAAAAAGAAAATAATAAATAATTAACACTTGTCCCTTTTTTAAGCAATATATTATTGAAGAAAAGAAAAAATTGTCTTGTAACGATATGAAATATAAGCGTATACACCTTATTTATGTATATTTAATAAAACTCGTGTAAAATATTAGCTATTTGGAAGGAAAGAATAAGGAAAAATTGTCGAATAACAAAATGGAGCTATCAATATTACATCTGGTTGGAATCATGTACTTTCCCAATACATTTATAATGTATTGTGACATTTTCTCCACGCATCCCGCTTCTGTTTGGTTCACACACATGTTTCACCATGCATTCTCGTCTTACACACCCTCTATTCACGTACCACTCTTCACTTATATATTTTACGTCCATTTGTAGAAACACGGATGGTTTAGACATCAGGATGGACATGCATTTAACATTTTGTGGTTTCGATCTTTCACAAATGGTTTCCTCTAAAATATTTCAGGTCTTCATGTATTTAATTATTTACTCCACTACAAACCTTATACCTTCGTTTGTCAGTTCTCGGACAGCAATGGGAAATAATTGATATACTTCTTCGAATTTTTATTATTAATATACTTTAAACTCGATAGAAAATTGTATATTTACCGGATATTTACAGTTTCAATCGTTTTAATTTTACTTAAACAAATTTTGGCAAATAAACTTATATTTAAATAATAAGTTTATTAATATTGGTACAAGGGAAGTAATTGGGAGTTATTTCAAGTAGAAATGTTTCTAAATATTTGGAAAATATTTTGGCAGATAATTTAGAAAATAATTATGAATCTGAAAAGGAATTAATTCAAGTATAAATGTTTAAATACTTTATTTTAACAATAAGTTTATTAATAACGGTGAATAGGAGGTGAATGGGAGTGAATTTAAGTAGAAATGTTACTTGAACATGAAATAAAATATGTAGTGAATGACCTTTTATATGTATGACACATTAGATGTGGTGGAGTAATTATTTAATACACCCAGTGGCTACCTCCCCCCTTATGAAGGGTGAAGTACTAGATGAAAAGGGAGCCGGCCCTTATTTCTACCCTTCACTAGTTAAAACTGTCCACATGGATAATTGATTTAACCATATACCTAAGCATATATTTATTAATGATTACATGTACGTTGTTTTTGAAGTTCTTCCAACTGGTTACATACTTTAACCCTTATTTGTAAGTTAATTATATGTTACATTAAAAATAAACAATAATAAAATAACATTTGATAGAACCCTTTAGTTCCTTTTGAACATATGTTTAATGCTTAAACAAGAATATACATTTTATTCGTGTTTTTTTTTTTGCTGTTGTATGTCCATGTTTTGTAATTATTTAATGAGACTACAAGCAACTCCCACCTCGTGTATATAAAGAAAAAGAGAGGGATTTCAAACATTAACACATCCTAAGTCTTGTTACGGATGGAGAATCTCAAATGTTCTTTTCATTAGTAACATTGCCAACGGCCATTGCTGTATATATTTTCCTCTTTCTACGGTTTTCTTCGTGTTTGTTGATAATATGGTGGGGTTGAAAAACACGTACAGTTTGAACCAAAGAAAATATAACATATACTATATGTATTTGTCGTTTTAATTTCGTGCAGAGGACGAATTTAAATTTGTACCGGATATACAACATGGTTCATGGAGTGTATATGTTTCCGGTAAGATATGATTTGAATTATAACGCATGACTTTGAATGTTTTAGGGTACATTCAAATTAAATCATTTTTCTCTCTTTGACAACAACAAACAAACATAATATATGATTTGGTAACATTTTAAAATAAAAAATCTTATTTCGCATGTAAATTTACAAGATGTACGTGTATATATTCCTGAATAAAATATGATGCAGTCTTAGTTTTCAAACCGGTTTCATGTTCAGATGATAATCTTTTTTAAATTTGGCTGAATCACCAACTCATCTGTATCACTAAGTAAGGTAATTAACTTGATGCATGAGTATTTAAAATTAAAGCGGTCCCATTGTCTACGTTCGCTTTTAACGAATATAATTAGATAGATTATAGCGATTAGTAATCACATTTACCTACCTTCGTCAAAAGAATCATTTATTATAATACCATTCTTTTTTTTTATTATTATTATTCTATTTAAAACATGTTTTATATCCATATAAAGTTATTTTATTTAGATTTAGATATATATGTTTACATGTATATTTATTTTCATTCGATTTAAATGACTGCTAATGAATATATTAATTATTCAGTTTTTAACAAAGAATATAATCGTTAAAACTCCTAATGTCATATCAATAAACATTTATTCAACTATTTAGTGCTACTTTTATCCCTTTATTTATCTTTATAAATGTTCAATTTGAAGTATCTCTAAGGTCGACGCTACGAATTGCGGACTCAATTAATGTATTATCTACAATTTCACCAAACATTCATAAAAATGACTATATCTGATAAGCCGATAAAGTTATTCAAAATTCGATTTCAACAGTAAATACCTCCTATCATTTTACATAAAATATGTAATTTTTATAAAGTCAGCACGAAAATTAAAGTTTTTACAGCGATTTTTCAACGGCAACTCTGGGGTCCGGTTTCCTCAAGACGCAAGACCTCTTTAAGAGGTGGGGTCAAAGTTTATAAAATTGGTCAAATAGACTTATAAATTCTTCATATTCTTGAAAGTTTATCTTGTTAATTTATTGAAAAATCGTTATTTGTATAGATAGAAAGTTTTGCGGTAATTTCTAATTCTTAATGAAAGAGTTAAGCCCAAAATGGAAGAGATAAAGGGCAACTTATCATTTTACATAAAATATGTAATTTTCATAAAGTTAACACGAAAATCAAAGTTTTTACAGCGATTTTTCAACAGTAACTCTGGGGTCGGGTTTCCTCAAGACGCAAAGCATCCTTACGGCGCAGGGTCAAATTTTATAAATTTGGTCAAATAGACTTACAAATTCTTCATATTCTTGAGTGTATCTTGTTAGTTTATTGTATTTAATTCCTAATGAAGGAATTTAGCTCAAAATGGTAGGGATAAAGGGAAACCAATTGGTAAGCTGCGAAATCGTGGTAAAAAGAAGTATTAAAATGTGTAAATAGTGAATGGGAATTGACACCTTGTTTAAGGATGATCCTTGTCAGAGGCAAAGACGAAAAGATGGAGAAATATAAACATGGAATAATTGGCTGCACTGGACACAACCAGGGATTTTCCGCTCGACAAACATGACATTGGTGACCCTGCCAGTTGCCAAACAGAATTTCTCAACGGCAAGCGACCGAAGGATTTAGATTTTCAAACACAAATAGAATAGGGTTTCCCGTTGTAGGTATAACTTTTGTTATACATACATAATATTTGAGTATTCAAATTGTTCTCCTTTGCTTACAATGTTACAATATTATTTTATAATTCACACGTTTATATTCTTTTTAATTCAATTAATTTTGGGATTTTAATATATCACGACAGTATTTATTTGAATAAAAATAAAATATATCTCGTTTAAATTGAGGATCAAGGAAACGAAACCATTTCTTCACAGAATTCTTCACAAAGAATGCTTGTTAGCAAGCCGAATGACATAGCTATACGCGGAATAGTGCGAAAACTTGCACAGTACGTGTGGTAATATACGTCTATGCATTTTTTGTTAACAAAACTTGGACTATTCAAAAACTTCAACAACAATTTCTATTGAATTTCTGCAGTTGAATTGCAATACCCCAATAAATCCATTACGAAATCCATTTTAAAAGCGGGATTATCGAAATATTTTTCTAGCTTAACAGGCATGCTAACAAGATTCATGTATTTAAGGTGTATGCAGAATTGTAGCGCATTCGATAGATCAATGTTACGGATAGCTTATAGTGATTGACTGACGTACAGAAACTCCAAGGAACGGACATTGGTGGAATCGTGGTTTTACGCATTTCAAGCAACGCAGGATTGGACTAGAATTTATTTACATTTTAAAATAGTTTAAATAGAAATTTAAATATATGTTATTTATTAATATTTATGGGAGGGTTTGAGTAAATTAGAAAGGTTTTTCGTTTGAAATAATTGTAGAATTTTTTGAGAAATAATGCCAACCCTGTAGAACGAATGTTCTTTGGAACATGTAAATTGCGTTGCATAGTTGACATGCCCAGCACTCGGATTGCGAGCGTAACGGGTTCGTGATTGATGGAATATCCCTGCTGTGACAAACGTAACAAGGATGCACTGTGTGCATCGCGTTTTACTTGGTATAACGATATGCATTACTGCCGTTGCAACCGAAGATGCAAGAACCCTTTAAAGAATTCCGCAATAGCATCATTTCACTTAGTTGTATTTGAAATGATTGAAAAAGAAAACGCTTAGTAAGCATATTCACTTGGAGAATCACATAGCTGTTTTGTCGACGTCTCGTTTATTTAAATTTCGTTGCATTTGTTTTAAAACACAGCGGCTTCAGAACAATGGAAGAGTTTGACGCCTGTCGAAATATATAAAGCTTCCTTTTTCGTTTGGTTTTGTTACTGCGTTCTTTAAGGTCTTTGCACTGCCAGCAATTCAAGCACAATTTACCTTCTACACCGATTTCTTTTTTCCTTACAAAACAACAACAACAATAACAACAACAATAACAACAACAACAACAACAACAGAGCAACAATTGTACAAAATAACTAAGGAAAATGTTGTTGAGCTTAAAGGGAGCTTTTAGTTAGAACGCACGCACATTTCGTTTCTAGTTAGCCCTGTGTGTGCACCTTATTCAAGCTACTCCATTTATGCGGTGACCTGCCTCTACCATCCTTCCTTTCGAGTTCGCGGTTTCCTAAGCGGAAAACCACGTTAGAAGATATATGCACCCAAATACACCTTAACTCGAAACATGTAATTAGTTCTACAGTGCTGGATAGATTTACTGGCTTTAAAATGGATTTCGGAAGTAGAATTTAACGGACTGCTTTAGAAAACAACCATCAGTATTTCACGTTGGGGTAAAATCAATTTCGAAATATTCAAATTATTTCTGTTCTGTTTAAATTGTTCATATCCCGTTATTATATTATAAGGGGAAGGAATACATACTTACATATATATTTTAACACTTTTCTTGATGAAAAGAAAAGAAAAGAAACGTAGTTAAGTTAACAATAGCTTACGTAAACTATTTGTATGGTTTAAATATAGTTTTTGAAGCATTTAAGTGTAGAGCATTAAGCCGACATGTTAGCCACCAATTAGACATCAAGTTGAAGTGAGACATGTCTTTGAAATTTCTAAAAATAAAAGGCAAGATTTTAAGAATGGTTAGGCATCAGCGAAGCGTCTAATCTTCCCTTGTGGAACCCTCCACTTAAATGCATTAAAATGTCTAAACGTCAATTTATTTACGCCGTCATTAGACCATGACTCTGCAATTGTTTTGTTCCTTACATTTGAGTGACAGAACTTTGTCTGAACAGTTAACATACCAACAGAAATATATAATAAAACTATTCCTTTTATAAACTACTCCTAAAATTTATTCAACTTGTCCCAATACATCGATGAAAAATCTCGAAAAAAAAAAAAAAATGTAAACCAAAAACACGTATCATTCTTCCGAACATATTTCTGATATTCCGGGATTTTATTAAATAGAATGACTGGCGAAAATTCTACGATTGACGCCAAAACAAGCGTAAAGCGTTGCCATCTGGTCGATGGCTACTATGATCGCAACATTTAGCTCTTCAGGATTACGAGGCGAATTTCACTTTTTCGCTTTGTTGCACAGAAAAACGTTTATCACATTTTCCGAATCATTAACGAATCTTTTACAAGACGAGAGTAAAATTGTTTTAATACATTTTTTTTTATTATTTTAAATCTATGTTACACGTAATATTGGATATATTTCATTTTAATATTTCAATAGTCCTTTTACGTTTATTTCAAAATGAAAAATTTTCAATTTAGATTTCATTATGTAAATCTGGCACAACGATATGAACACATTCATAATTTTAATTAAAAATTTATGCATATTTATGTTAAATTTTAAATATCTTTTCTCTACTATATATATTTTTTTTTGACAAAAATGAAAGAAATAAAAATAACTGGTTTCAATTTGAATTTTTTTTTATTAAGTAAATTAATATTGTCATCATATTTATGAAAATTTAAATGAATTAACATATTTAAATATTCTAGTGCTACATATTAGCATTTTAATTTAAATAATTTAGCAGATATATATAAAAAAAATGGTTGTACATTTGTGTGAAGACCAAAAAACACATCGATTACGTAAAATATAGGCTACATCTAAAAAGCGTTACTTAAATTCATCGCGTATCGTTAGGATAAGCTAGGGATACATCGAGGGATACAACCAGGGAATTTTACCAACGAAATAACATGAAATGTTTCAGGGCCTCGTCAAAAATTCATTACGCGTTACCAATAGCCATTTAGTTGTTGAAATTGTCGATGATCTGCTGAAGAAACGAGAACACTCACTATTTCCTACAAAAATTTATAAATAAATTTGTTAGAACTTACGGTAATTGGTAAATCATGTGGGTCACATGTATCCAATCTTCGGCGAAATCTCAACACTGTATGTGTACTATTTTCATATCCTAAAAGGAGTTGGTAATCTTGACTAGAATCAACTTCTGGTTCCCTTTCCAAGTCGTTTCCTAATATATTCTTCACATGTCGGTCCTGGAAATTAATTATTTATTAATATTACTTCTTTCAAATAATTTTAAATAAATTTATCTAATTGCGGGTATAGGAGATTTGAACAGTTTTCGTTGATAAAACATGTCAAATATTTAGAAAATAAAAAAGAAGTAAAGAACATATTTACATGTTCAACAGTGAGTTAAAATATTCCAGAAAAGTTTTTCAGTTCCATAACAAATATATGTTTGTAAACGCATTTCCGTTTCCGACCTTTTCTAAACTGTCAGAACAATTAATTAAATTGTTTCTGTATTTCAAGCATTTTACTAAGGACTGAAACAAACAAACAAACAAACAAACGTTTTATTAATTTATAATTTTTGTATTCATACAACTGGCAACTGATTTTCAATAAATTACATTTTACTGTAAGCAACTTTGTAAACAGACAACATATGTGCTGTGTTATAATATGATATAATAGGACGCGTGTGTTAGACTGCATTAATTCCTGCGTTTGTCCTGACAAGCCCTTAGGGACATTTGTGAGTGTATGTGTTGTCATGTGTAATAGATGTTGATGGACATGACATATTAAGACAATATTTAGCATTTGTAATAACTTGTTAACTTGTTTGTATGTAAAAATCATTAGATGATTACTGCAGTAAGTGGTTACGGTTTTACGGACGGAATAAAATAAAAGATAAAATTTTGTAGGTGATTATGTTAAATGGGAACCATTAAAAAGAAAAAGGGTTGAAATATCTTGAACAACACAAAGACGTTCTTCAGCGAGCAGGTAAGGAACCATCTGGTCCCTTTCACTGTTTCAAAATAATATCTCACCAACGCGCGATTCTAAAAGATGCACCTGTTACTGAAATGAATACATTTATTTATATTTAATATAAATATTTTCATTTTCATTTAGATAAAACAATTAAATTTAGTTGAATAGTTTGAAATAAATGAAATTTATTAGTTGTCTGGATGTTTTGTAAGTTTGATGAATCGAGTAGTTGAATGATTTGAGAATTCTCCTCCACTTTGAGAAAACAAGTTAGAAGCAGTGACCGAAGTACTAACCAATGACCGTAGGGTTCTGCGACCGCATCTTTAACGTAGTAATGGTCCAGGCAGCAGTGCAAGTTCGCACAGTTACCCGGTTATTGCAAATTGGTCACCATTAAGGCCGGTTAGTAACGGTTACTCGAAGATGGTTAGTGGCCAGCGGTTCGATAGCTGTGATGACTGATTTACGTAATTTTCGACCATCTGTGTGCAAAAGGTGTGAACGCAGGTACTTTTATGGTCTCTTCGGAAATTGAAGTGGAAAAGATGTGTGCGAGCGTACGTACAAAGAAAAATAAGATAGAGTTGGTATGAGACAATGTATATACGAGAATAGTGTGAAGAAAAGAAACGAAAAAGACGAGAAAGATGTAAGGTAAAGTATACGAGATCTCAAACGTGAATTCTCTAGAGGTCGTGACGAGGTGAAACATCACGTACAACTTACATGATTGGTGCAAATTTATGTGAAATTTTGTGACAGCATCGATACTCGATGCAAATTCCTACAACTACCATCATATTTATTTTTTTTTAACTTAACTCTTACATACATACATACATACATACATGATTTTCTAAAACCAAACAATCAAAATATTATAAGACATACATATCTGAATAATAAATGAACAACTGGAATAAATAGAGTTGTTCTAAATGAATAAATATTGGTTAAAACATAAACTAAAACATGATATAAATGACTAATTTAAACATAAACATTAAAAGACAATTTTCTACATATAATTACGGGTATTTATCCATAGATTACTTCATAATTTACCGAAAATCGATAAGAAATAAATTATTAAACAATCCATAAATTTTCAATGATAATTGATAAGAGATTACCGCAACGTTTATTCAGAATAACTGTTTATAATTATTATTAATTTAAGGTCGATTTATAAACTTGTATGTAACAATTAAATTTGCATAGTAATATATGCAACTGTAACTATAATTATTATTATTATACATAACTAGTAATTTTGTTCATTAAAATGTTTCTGGAAAATTACATGTTGCGTATGAAAAATTCAGTAGCCCCCAGTCATCGTTCCTGCAAAATTTAATCGCACTTTTTTACATATCAGATACCGTACTTGCTCGTTCTTGTTCGCTTATATTAAAAAATAATCAATTTCGAATTATAAATATTTCACGAATATTTATCATGCCCCGCAATCATTTCATCAGTTACAGACAATGCA
>NEEE01004032.1:0-14154 GCA_002278615.1 Pogonus chalceus | reverse complement strand
TATAGTAACTTTTACTGAACATATTTCTCGAAATTCTCTTTCCCGTTCTTAACTTTTCATCTATACATGCTTCATTGCAAAAATTGTTACTGTTATTTTTAAAAATTATGACTATTTTTTATGATAGTTAATATTATTATAGGTATCAATAATGCTATCATTTCTATTAATCTAAGACTTTCCACTAATGAAGGTGCTAGTCGGACTACTGGGCTCTAAATGGGCTCTATTCCCGTCTACTGGGCTCTAAACAGGCTCTATTCTGAACTAGAGGGAGCAATATCGGCTTTAAATTTCGATTCGGGTGGCCTCTTAATTTTGGAAAATGATACATATAGGCTTATTAAAGAATATTTTTTACACACTCTGAAGTTAACTAATGTTAAGTATTGAATTGTACAAGTATTGCTCTTTCTTTTAATCCTTTATTTATTTAGTTTTACGAACCTTCTATCATGAAGATTATTGTTTCAATTGTGACGATTTAATTTCATTTGTCGGTTGTTTAACGTAACAGATCAATTTCTTGATCCAAAGAACCCCTACTAAAAAATAATGATTGAAGAGAGAAGAAGAATAAAGACAATGAGACATGCATTAGAAAAATTAAATATTAATGTGAATATGAATTTAAAAAGAAATAGTAATATTATTTCTCCAGATGGTGAAAATATTTTGTAGACGTTGAAATAACAAATGACTGCTATAAAAACAACACTGCAAGATCTATTTTTCACGCACACGGTAACATAATATAAACGCTGACAGCTAGAGTTTTGGTGTACGTATGATATTTGACCTTGTATGTTGTTGATGATGGCTGTTATTTGTCACTTGTCATCAAACGAAATAGCTACTGAAATACAAATAGAACATTATGTGTTTTTAAACATGTATATTTAATAGTAACATTAAACGAATTGATGTAGCGCGTATATTTTTATTGAAATAATATAACATGAAAGAGTGAAAAAGTTCTTTGCCAGTTCTGTAGTTTCTATCTTCATTCGATTTACTACTATCTTTTCGTTTTTTCCTCCGTGAACAAGTGATAGATGTCTTTTTGGTTACTCGAATGTCATTTATATTTAGAAAGAAGACTTTTCAACGTAAAGATTTCGCTGTTTTTTTCACTCCTTGTACAGACAACTAAAATACATCAATTTTGAATACTTCAACGCCCAAATCGAAAAAAAATTTTAATGGAAAATAAAGTGATAACATTGTTTTATGTTTAAATCGTGGAAATAATACATTCCATTACCGGTAATATAGAATTGGTGAATTAGTTGCCAGAGAATCAGCTTTTTGCGGCACAATTCCATCTTAACCGATTTTTCGCTACCGCATCGTATGTCTTGCCACATTCCAAAGCATCTGATTTCAAACGGTAAAATTTAATTTCGGTTTGGTACCGGGTTTTACCGGTTCAACTGCGGTATCCGGTTTGCATTCCATGAGATTTTACTCCAATTTTTTTCTGTTTGTTTGTCTAAATTTGCATTACAGTTTATGCTTGGATTTCGTAAACGGAATATTTTATTTTATAACAAATTTAAAGTGAAAGGAATTGTTTGCGTACATACTTTTTATTCGCGTTTGTAAATTTAAAACAATTATAGGTTAATCTACATGATAACACAACATGTTGCACAAATATTTCAATGGTTTTAACTTGTTTATATACAATCAAACAACTGGATTTCTTTGAAAATCCTTCAACACTATTCCTTGAACACTATCATTTATTCTTATTAATCAATACAATTATTGGTTCAGGATAAATATCCTCTAGTAAAATTTCATTTACAACGAATTGGTTCTATTTGTAAGGAAAATACATAAAAATCAATAAGTAACGATATGTAATATATAAAAACAAAAAAGAATACATAATTGAAAGTAAATTTATATCAGTTGGTATTAAGGTCCAATCCCTGTAGAATATGAAACAAATTTTCTTTGTGTTGTAACTTTTGTCATATAAGAATTAGCAATGATATTTTTCGCGCGCGTTCCGCTACCAAAGAAAGACATCAAAGCAACGAAATGAATTTAACCAAGAAAAGAACAAACGCCATTCTAAACCCAGGATAAACAGGAATAAAGGATAATGCCCGTTACAAATATTAGTTGAAATCCACAAGAAAAGAAAAGAAAACGGCTTGTAAAGGGAATATAAAGAAATAGAATAAAACAGACAACACAAAACAAATATGGACGTAAAAATAAATAAATATTTAAAACAAAACCTTGAATATTAATTTTCTATAGAAATTTTAATCGTATATAAAGGTATAAAAAAAATTATCCGCAATTTCTCGAATAATCTTCCAATTTGAAAATCTCTACAGATATACTTGAATATAATGCGAACGAATTGCAGAAACCATAATATTCAAACGAAAAAGAATTGAAGCCACAATTTTTTATGAATAGCCGATATGATTGAAGACGGCTCTTAGAATATCGATAAGCCACGATATTTTTTTTCCTCTTCTTTACTTTAAGGGGGCGAATTCAATAAATTGGATTTAAAATGGTTCTTTATTTTATTAAACTCACTTCAAAACGAATATAAATGCAATCGTAGACCTTAATTGCGGACCATTTATAATGCCTTGATTAAAGAAGTTTCATCACAAGTGGATCAAGCAATTCTTTATTCAAAAAAATATCTCCAGAAATTATCATTTTAAAATCGTTCATTAAGATGCAACGCGTTATTACAAATGCGCATAATTATACTTAGTTTTACCATAAAAATAATATTTAAACTAACCTATAAACTTATAAAATTTAATTTATTAAATGTAAAAATACTTTTAAATTATTCAAAACAGTATTTGAACGTAATGAATAAGCAATTAAATATTTTCAATTCAAATTTATTAAACATGATTTTATTTCTCAATATTCTCTGCCTCTCAATTGCTTCCCACTTGTATTTTTTTTTTGCTTTTATAAACTGATAAAAAACTCAATAAAAGCTTAAAATCATATTGCACCTATTTTTGCTTTATATTTCAACATTTTTCTCAATATTTTCTGCCTCTTGATTGGTTTAAATTTAATAAATGCTAAAATTCATATTGCATATAGAAGAAATTTAATAAATATGTAATTAATTTTTGATAAAACTGAAACATACAATGAAAAATAATATTTCGAAACAATAAACAAAATATTTAATTATATCATTATTATTAGAAAATATTTCGCTATGAACGAACAACTAAATTAAAGCCAGTAACTATAATATACAATAAATTTGCAATTTAGTAGAAACAATAAACAAAATAAAATATAAAGCAAATTTATATACTCATGGTTAAACATAAAAATATTTGTACGTAATATTAAAAATAAAAATTTAATATAAAAATTCCAACATGTGAGTACTCTAGTCGGTAAATCAATATTTTCAATAAACGTTACCAAATAAGAATAATAAAAATCTAGTATAAAGTAAAAATGTACGAAGTATAGCGTTATTAATTTTTAAAACATTGTTGGCGTCAAAATAACTTCACTACTGAATATCTGTAGTCATATACAGGTGTTTATGACAGTTAGACAGCTGTTAAAATATATAAATAACGATTCACTGTTTAAAAAAAATGCATCATATGTTTTATAATATGACGTTAAATGTTTTAAACGCAGGATGACAGCTTAAATTAGAGTTTTATGTCTAATTCTATTACTTAATATTTAATATGTATGTTTTTAAAAGGTATATTGATGTATATAAGTTATAATTATTCCGTTGAAATATTTAATGATATATATTGTCATATTAGCGACTTCGAGATAGTAAAGTGGTGATACTAACGCGGCAGTACTTTCACTTCATTGTCTCGAGGATATTCAAATCGTATTTTAAACTGTAATAGTAAACTAGTAAGTGTTTCGGTTTTGATGTAGTAAAAAACATAAAAAGTTGTTAACTTTGCACAAAGAACTAATAAAAAAGCTGTTAAAGTTTAGTATTGTCCTATAAGAAATTTTATTAGGTACATTAAATGTAGCTAGTTTAAGAATATAATTGTAAATTTTATTGTGTTGTGCTAAATTATATTGTAGTATAGAATGTAGATGGTAGTATATGATCCAGAGCGATTTAAATATTTAATTTTGAACCACAAATAGTAATGAATAGATATACATCAGTTTTGCATGTGACATACATGAAAGTAGCCCAGGCGTTTGTGTTGTTGTTCTATCCTACAGAAGCATGGTATTCCTTTTTTATCATTAAGTTCAAAGACAAACATGCAATAGCCACGAATGCAATTTGTTCCAGAAGCAAGGAACTTTAATGAATTTTTAATCAAACGTTCTAGTGTTTTTATTGTCAACATAGCATGTATCAATGTTTCAAAGTAACTAAAAATTCATTGAACACGAAAAACTATTAGTTTTAGTGTAAATAAACCAATAGCTGTTTCGTTGGAAATTGTTTTATACAACAAAAAAAAAATTACTGATTGAATTATTTATATTTCTGATTTACTTTATAACCCTTTGAAAAATTATCTTCTTTCATGACGCCCAAAGGAAAACTGAAACTTATAACGCCGTATACAAGAGATGAATAAGAATGATAAAAAAAAAATAAATGACAAAAGGGAAAAAAGTTGTCTTTGACACGGGGCTTTTAAGTAAAGTGTGTAAAGTAAAGAGAAAAGGATAAAAATAGGCAAACAAGTTCATGAAGAAAAATACCCTGAATCATTATTACAAATTTGAATCTGTGCTTAATTAAAATAAATTGATGTCGTAGCGTGCGAAGAAGTAATTAAGAAGAATTCACGGAGATTAGTACAAATTTGGTCGGAGAAAGAACAGGTTTACATTTTTCACTGTCTTCAGGCTTTTTAATTTTAATTGCAAAGCTAGCTTATCTCAGTTGACGTTTAACGTAGGCGGAAATATCATAAATTCTTCGTAGCCGACGGATTTTATATTTTACCTTAATTTGCAAACACCCGTTNTCATGTGCCAGCAATGTTCAATACAACATTGTTAATGGACTTATGGGATGAATATCCTATGAGATCCCTCTTGAAATTATCTAAAAAAATTATTTGAATATAGATACGGTACTGAATCCAGCATCCACCGTGCTTAGCATGTAAATACACGCAAGTGGCATGCGGTCAACTTTATGGCAGCCATATGCTAATGCAAGCATTTAGATAAGCATCTAAAACCATTTTGGTCTGCACAGAGAATCAACTTGGTATACTCACATATCTTTCAAGTCTTCGAAAAATACATTTGTGCATCTTTAAGATGTCTTATTTATTTTGTATAATACGACTATTTACGAAATTACAGGAAAAACTTATACTACAATGCATTTTTCTGAATAATTTTTATTCTAATCCCAACAAAATTTATTAGCTCCTGAATAATTATCTATTAAATACGGAAATGGTTTTAAAAACATAGAGCTTTCTCTATAACTAATATAGAAACTAGCTTTAACATTTAAAGTTACTACTCATTATCCTCAAATTTTAGTTGAAATAAATTTGAAGCAATCTTTAACATTTGAAGCTAGGCATAACTATGCGTGAGTCCATTTAACATCTCTTTTTATAATTCTTATCAAAATCTTTCTCAAATAGATTGTTTTTTTAAAATATATTTTCGACTAATAACAACGAAATTAGCTTTAATAATTAAAGCTAACTACAAATGCTGAAGTTATCTATGTTTTATTAGTTGACTGCCCAGAATTATTTCAAATACCGAATAGTGCTATGATTTTTGAAAAAAATTTCTTTCTTTGAATAAACAGGAAATAAGCTTTAAAATTTAAAGCAAACTGTTACTATTATTTGTCTTATCATATGTCAATTAAATTGGAAATAGGAGTCAGGTATCTTCAAATGCTGAAATTAACTATGCATTACTAGTCAACCGCCCAGAAATCTTTCAAATGAATTTTTGGTTTGAGTAATCAACGACATTAGCTTTAATATTTAAAGCTTGCTATTATATTTAAATTTAAGGATCTCAATTTGATTTGAAATAAAAAATAGGTAGCTTCAAATGTTGAAGCTTTTTATGTAGCACTAGTTAACCGCCTGAAAATGTTTCGNTATTTTAAATAATTTATAAAAGTATAAAAAAGTATCCGTGACTTAAAAAACAATTGCATGTACAGAATAAAAACACGCAAACAACAAACAACAAAATTTGAAAATAATTTTATATTCATAGTGATTATATAAAAATGAGTTTCCGTTATTGAAATATTTTTGAACTAATCCACTAATTAAAACATTATCAGAATTTTAATTAATTTCCTATTGATTAAAAGAGTTAAATGTGTGAGAAGTTGATACCGTTTGATTGAATTAATTAAAATTTGTTCTTACTTAATTAGTGTTACATTTTCATTTGAAAGTTTTGAATATAGTTTGATATATTGACACTTTAAAATGAATGGTTTTACCGTTGGTCAATATGTTAATTTCAACGTGTATATTTAACAAAACATACCAGTTAAATTTAGACGATTATTAACAATTTATAATAGTTAAACTTAGTAATGTTACAATAGTTGGTAATTATTATAAATTCATGTGCCAGCAATGTTCAATACAACATTGTTAATGGACTTATGGGATGAATATCCTATGAGATCCCTCTTGAAATTATCTAAAAAAATTATTTGAATATAGATACGGTACTGAATCCAGCATCCACCGTGCTTAGCATGTAAATACACGCAAGTGGCATGCGGTCAACTTTATGGCAGCCATATGCTAATGCAAGCATTTAGATAAGCATCTAAAACCATTTTGGTCTGCACAGAGAATCAACTTGGTATACTCACATATCTTTCAAGTCTTCGAAAAATACATTTGTGCATCTTTAAGATGTCTTATTTATTTTGTATAATACGACTATTTACGAAATTACAGGAAAAACTTATACTACAATGCATTTTTCTGAATAATTTTTATTCTAATCCCAACAAAATTTATTAGCTCCTGAATAATTATCTATTAAATACGGAAATGGTTTTAAAAACATAGAGCTTTCTCTATAACTAATATAGAAACTAGCTTTAACATTTAAAGTTACTACTCATTATTCTCAAATTTTAGTTGAAATAATTTTGAAGCAATCATAACATCTCTTTTTATAATTCTTATCAAAATCTTTCTCAAATAGATTGTTTTTTTTATATTTTTGACTAATAACAACGAAATTAGCTTTAACAATTAAAGCTAACTACAAATGCTGAAGTTATCTATGTTTTATAAGTTAACTGCCCAGAATTATTTCAAATACCGAATAGTGCTATGATTTTTGAAATATTTTTCTTTCTTTGAATAAACACGAAATAAGCTTTAAAATTTAAAGCAAACTGTTACTATTATTTGTCTTATCATATGTCAATTAAATAGGAAATAGGAGTCAGGTATCTTCAAATGCTGAAATTAACTATGCATTACTAGTCAACCGCCCAGAAATCTTATTAATGAATTTTGTGTTTGAATAACCAACGACATTAGCTTTAATATTTAAAGCTTGCTATTATGTTTATATTTATGGATCTCAATTTGATTTGAAATAAAAAATAGGTAGCTTCAAATATTGAAGCTTTTTATGTAGCACTAGTTAACAGCCCGAAAATGTTTCANATAAAAAATAGGTAGCTTCAAATGTTGAAGCTTTTTATGTAGCACTAGTTAACCGCCTGAAAATGTTTCGAATTTTATATTGTCTGTAAATTTTTGGTATAAAACACGACGAAAATAGCTTTAACAATTACGAAACAGGTAACTTCAAGTACTGAAGCTATTTATATAATACTAGTTAACCGCTCGAAAGGAAAAATTTAAAGCTTGCTATTACCGTTTTTGACTAATTATATAGAACTTATTCAGTATTTATCGACATATCAAAGTGTATTTAAGATAAAAATTTATTAATAGAGATTAATGAGACTTGATGAGACCAAAAAAATGTAAATTAGATTATATATTGAAGTATGAACCCTTAAAAAAAGTGTAAAAATAAACGGATTAAAAGTTAATAGAGTAACAAAGTTACGCTAATACCCTAATAGTTAACTTGTTAGTTAACCTTAGTTAACAGATCCCTCACACAGATACGATCAGTTCAGCGGTTGATCCCAATATAGTGCGTTTAATTAATAAAGTTGGCATTAGAGCCATGAATCGGTGATGCACAGTCAAGTGGCATATAGAACGCTTTATTGATGCACTTCAGCGGATGTCAAATGCAGTTACTACGCCTGATCCATCCATTGATGCTTTAACACGCTACCAGCGATATATACGTATATATTATAATTCTATGTAAACATGTACTTCTCAATTAGAATTATTATTTCATCAATTTACGTAAAATTTACATCCTTTTCAGTTTACTAGATACGATGTTATATTAAATCATTTAAATGAACTTATTAAGCGGGGTTATCTACCAGAACATCTGCTACGCTACGTTTTACTTCAAATTACTTAGAAAATGCAGCAATGCGGGTTAAGATTGCTAATATTTTATTCACTTTATACTTAACTACAAAGTTAAATTACATGTTAAATAAAAAAACTGTGTCATTATATATTGAATTTTATATATAATCATTAGTCATATATGACTATTTTTTATTCTAACCGTTATTTGAACTTAATGGCTATATGATGAATATATATTTTAAAAATATATTAAACTAACAACTATTAATTGAAATAGAATAAAAGAACAAAGTATAAAGTTAATCGTGAAATAAAAATGTTAATGTCGACAAAGTACAGATGGAAAATCAAGATAAAAATTATTAATGAATTAACCGACAAAGTACAAACATCAGTGCTTTGTATGTGTGACGTTTAACATATCAGTAGGAACATGTATGGTTGACTTCCTACGCCCTCTAATTGTTAGATTAAAAATTCATTAAATTTATGAGATTAACATCTGGTGTATGACGTTTTCATTTTTTTCTGTTCTGTTATGTTCTGTTGTTTATTCGAAAATGAATAAAAATCATTTGATTTTATAAACATATTTGTATCTGAGTTGAGATTGAAACGTGTTTTGTTCTGTTGGAAGTTCTCGACATAAATGCAATGGACGTGTGTTAGTCGCAGCAAGTTTTTTTCCATCATTGGTCGTAGTAAAAATCACCAGGAGGCAGTGTTTATAGTTATTTATGTGATATTCTGAAAGATAATCTCGTCAACATTACGGCACGAACAACTATAGTGACTGGTTGCCTTAAGGCTCTCCATATACACGCATCTTGCGCCTTAGGATGTAACGGCGACAGGAATTTATAATAAGCTTGTGGTTGAATATAAAAATCACCCTGAAGGCATTTTTTTTTTATTTATTATTTTTCAACTCTTTAATTGTCTCATAATTGTCCTTTAATAATGATCCATCCATCTTTTCGGGGCGAAATAAATAAAAATGAAAGTTAAAAAAATACGTGTTTAATATTCTTGAAGAGTTTGAAATAAACGTGTACAATTTTGTGCATAAATCTTTGACATGTTCATGAAAGAAGGTCTGGAGATATTAATAAATGGTTTCACATAAATTGTCCAGGCGTTTAGTCAAGAACGAAGTGGTTTCGTTTTGTGTGCCGAAGCTACTGAAGCAAGCGAGCGACCTCACCACTTCTTGCCCCTCATCACTAAAAACTCTAGAAACTTACAAATCCCAACACATATACGCATTTATATAGACACACACGTATATAGATACAAACTCATGCTGAGTCGAGTTCTAAGAGTTGTTCTTCGTGACAGTCTCTTCGAGTCTGGGAAGAAACAGCGTACGTATGGGACAAACAGCATTCAACATAGAGTTGGCCATCAGATCGTATCGCAATCAAGTTTCTCTCTTTACCTCTCAACGCAGCAACGATGACCAGTCCACGAGATGTTGTACGGACTCAGGACTAGTTTTAGTACAAAAAAGTGAAATTATTATAAATCCGTATGATACTTGGGAAAAATTGATATATTTATTATGTTTTTTATGTTTCTTTTTTCTTTTCGTATCGTTGAAAGGTATTTTTATTCAATAGTTGGCGTTGTATTTGAATTTGATTGTTTTGGAAATGGTTGATCCGGTCCTGGTGAGAGGCTGCCGCCAAGGATTACGCCGGTGCCCCATTATATCATTACGGTAATGCCATTTATTTTGTGGGTCTTTGAATGTCGTGCGGCATCTCACCATCTTTATCCACCTTGAAAATTTCACATATTCCTGTCTTTGTTTGACGGTTATCTCGAACTGCGAGCTACCGCGACTGTCTTGATAAACGACGCGATACACTTTAAACAAAGGTGCATTTGCAATGAAATGAAAATATTAGCATATAGTTTTAGATGACATTAAGATGAAATACGTTTATAGGACTTGTTATGCTAATGAGTACCACGGACTACTTTACTTTATAGGTACCCTCTCACTTCTTTGCTACATTTATCCAACAACTATTTAAGATTCCATCATTGTCTTTTATATTTCATAAATTCTAAGTGTTACAACAAAATTAATAAATAAACATTTGTACGTTTTACATCTTGACCGTAATTAACTAGCACAGAAACTTAAGACATTTAAATTTAAGATAATTCGATAGTCAACCTTCAATTTTCAACTTAAAATCTAAAGTGGTTTCTCGTTGTTCCTTAAGACAGATGCGTGTTTAAGCAGCATCTGCTGCATTGGACTCAGAAACAGCTCGCGGTGGTGTACGCCCACGCCATAGTCTTTCCCACCGTGCACCTTACCCCTTCAGGGGGTTCCACCTAAAACCCCTTACCTCCCAGACTCGACCAACACACTACAATGGTACGTGGTAATTATTTTGGACCTATAATTATTTTTCGGCTTATACGAAAATGGTGACACAGAACATACGTTGGAATTTATCGTAAAAAAAATATATAAAAATTGACCTGTTACTTTAATAATGTTATAAATGTATTTTACTACCGAGAAACGAGACAAAATCAATTTATGTAAACTGAATAAGAAAGTAAATATTAAAGAGATGTTTCTTAATGCATTGATTTACATTTATATTAGATTTCATGAGAAAATGAAACAGCAGGTTCTGTAAATTTTATCGTTGCTTCAAGCTTACATTGCAATCTAATACAAATTGATTTATTACATCAATATATAATGATAAAATTACTTTAATTCTTATTTAAACATTGTTACATTTTATAAATAACATAAAATATATTAATTATAACTTGCTTTGTATATATGTACATACATATATTGGTTAGAATTAATTAATATATGATTCAAGTTTGGTCAGACATTTTAATGAATAGTTTTATTATAATATTCGCAATATTTTATATATAAATATAAATATATGTTCCATAAAACTTTTTATTACATATATTTATAATATATAGAGAAATTTTTTATTAAAACTTTCACAATAGATCGCCGAAAGGTAAAACTAAAAATAAAATAAAAAACATTGCGTGTTATAATGATGCGGAATAAACCTTGAAGAAATGATTCAAAAAGAATTAGTTCACTATTACTTCAGAATTTTAATAGATGTAAGTTAGGAATTCTGACAACGTTCGGGTATTAGTGTTGCTGAAGGATAAATCTATGGTTTACCAAGTAAAGAGAAAAAGATTCGTTAAAATTTCTTAAACAATAAAGATTGGAAATTGATTGTTTCATGATTGCAGAATCCAAGAATATGGAATCCATCGAAGGAAGAATACACTGACTTAGTAGAATATTATGTAAACCGATCGTAACGTATTAACTTTTCAATATTTCATGAGCGCACGGCTATTAAATCTGGCTCCAATGAGCTGCAGCTGTATCCGAGATAGATTTATGGATACAATGCGCGGGCTGGGTACAAGATGTATCGAGCCATTTGCATAAAAGACTGTTTTGTCGGGCGAATACCTTACTTCCCTTCGGCAGCAATATACCAAACACAACTACCTATTCAATATAATATAACATGTTTCACAATTTAAGAAATCATTTTGTTTTTCACACCCAAACGCATCAAAAACTAGCTGCTCTTCAAGTAATAAAAGAATCAATTTATATTCGGTATGAACTAAAATCTGTCTCCATGTTTATCTGAAAATAGTTTACGATTTTATATTGAACACATTTAAAGGTTACAGAATTTGGTATCCCGTCGGGTATGTTAGTAAACATGAAGCATATTTTAAGTCTTTCATGTTACACCGAATAGTACACGAGCCTTAAGTCGCCAAACACCACGGGGTCTTCGATATTCAAACTTACAGGCGATAAAAATATAAAAGCCTAACTATTTTGTTTTGTAATTTAAGAGGCGATCACAGCAACTGCTGGAATGTTAAATATCAATGATGGAAACATATTTTTTATTTAAATTATTCAAAAAACCTTTTAATACGAACATAAAAAGTCGTAAGACTGTCCATCTATATATATTTAGAATTTAATACAAAATTATAGACTTTTATACTTATGACTTGCATTTTAGATGAATCAAATCAATTTACAATCATTCTAAATATAAATATAATGACATTTAACTGTTTATGATGATTCCTGAAGCATATAACTAAATTATAACTAGCTATTTAAAAACTTAATATAATCAACAAAGTATAAGTTTATTCGTTATTCAGAACATAAACTGTATTATTATACATACACTGTTGCATTTTAATTTTTATACATGGATATACAATTTCAAGGTTTTTATTCCATTGTTATAATAATAATTCATTTAACAGCATAATAGTTTCATATATGTTTATTTATTTTATATTATATACAAAAAAAATATACATTATTCATTATATTTTAAACCATTGTTTAAATTTTTTTATCACTTTTGATAAAAACAAAATATGTTGTTATAAATAAATAAAATTGAATGCGTACGTGTACACAAATAAAATACATTTCAAATAAAATAAACAGCTTTATTTAAGTAGTTAATCAGTGAAATTAATTCTGTATAATTAACGTTTTAATAAAAGATGATTGAATTCAGCTATATAACTTTTCAATTACTAATACAAAGCGAACTTAAACGTCTAGAAGACTTTGAAATGAATATACCGCGACTAAAAGTGCAGAATTGTTTTTCTTATTCTATTGCGGATAACAAAGAACTTTTTGCTTAAGGTTTTCAGGTATTCTCCAATGAGAAAATAATGCTTCCATGCATTGGAAAAACTTTGTATTTTTCTCTGTTCACTGTATTCTATTATAAGAAAATCAATATACAGTGAAATCTGTTTTCAGATTGTTATTATTTATTTTTCCGGTAAAAATATTTCACTGATTCCCTACATATTTAACGCCGTCGAACTCAAATTTTTAACATTTTATAAAATCGTTGCTTATTCAGCAACAAGGCAGCAATGTGTCTTTTGATTATACTTTCAACTAGATTTATTTCAATAATTTGTCTTAAAACATAATTTTAAATATTATTTCTTATTCAGCAACAAGTCAGCAATATGTATTTTGATTATAGTTTGAAGTACGTTTATGTTATTAATTTGAAATAAAACATTATTTAAAATTTTGGTACTTATTCAGCAACAAGTCAGTAATATGTCTTCTGATTATGTTAATAGTTTGTCTTAAAGCGTTATTTAAAATTTTGTTACTTATTCAGCAACAAGTCAGTAATATGTCTTCTGATTATAATAATAGTTTGTCTTAAAGCGTTATATAAAATTTTGTTACTTATTCAGCAACTAGTCAGTAATGTCTTTTAATTATAGTTTACAGTAGATTTATTTTAATAGTTATGTTAAAACGATATTTAAAATTTTGTTACATATTCAGCAACAAGTCTGCAATGTGTCTTGTAATGATAGTTTAAAGTAGATTTATGTTAATAGTTAATCTTAAAACGTCATTTCTAAATTTTGTTGCTTATAAGCAATAAGTCAGCAATGTATATTTGTTAATAGTTTGTCTTAAAATGTTATTTATAATTTAGTTTCTTATTCAGCAACAAGTCAGCAATGTGTAGTTTAGTTAATAGTTTGTCTTAAAACGTTATTTGAAACTTTGTTACTAATTGTTGCTATTTTTGTTGCTAGGTCCAAAGAATGGAGTACAAAGAAAAGA
>NEEE01004023.1:35943-47275 GCA_002278615.1 Pogonus chalceus | reverse complement strand
GAATATAAGTATTTCTTAATATAAATAAATATGTAATTTAAAAATTCAATTTCTCAGAGAAACAAATAATCGAAAATATTGTTTGTTTGCATTCAAACAAATGTAAATATTATCTTCACAATCACTGAAGCGACTTGATTAAATCAATGTTTCAAATCAATTCACATATTTTCTATTTCCATTCAATTGTAAATATCAGAAATATATTTCACTTCACTTAATATCTTCCAATAACGCCAGAACAACACTTTAACACTGTTTTTGGAAAATATCATTTTTTACGTAAATTCATTGTTAAATCTAGTCAATAACTTTAAAGATATATATAAACGTAGTAAAATTACATTAAAACAGGATTAACCTTCCATAGTTATCAATTACCCTGAGACAATCTACAGTTACTAGATTAATTATTACAGTAATTTGATAAATTCCACATCGAAACCTATTTCGTATATACATCAAGTTGTATCTTAAACGTAAACTATAATTACGTAAAAATATTACGTTTAAACTATGATCAAATGTATATATGACAAAATTTTGATGTAAAACCAAATCATTATTTTGATAGCTTCAGGCTCAGAAAGGAAATTATATAATAACGACAACGCCATTTGTGTAATAGTCATTTTTTTTCGGCGTATCACGGAAAATTTATTTCATTCAAGAAAGAAAATATAGAAAATGATTATGCTTGATTAATATATAAGAAAATACTCCCAAAAATTAAGTTAATATATAAATTGTAGAGATAAGACAGACAATTATATAAAAACGTGTTGAAAAGGCCTTAATTTGAACAAAAACTATTTCAGCTCATAATTTAGTGTTAACTACAAAATTTTCTATTCAAATTACAATGTCAACTTGATTTATAAAGGTACCTTCATCTAACATACCAAGGCATTACACCTGAAATTTAAATTTTCTACACATTTATTCAAAACTTAAAATAACATTATTTATTTTTACGAAATATGTTCTGAGAAGTAAACTCTATTATTTTCCTTCAGTTATCTCTGTTTTACAGTTCGCTGGTTTATCTAAACACGTTAGAACTTGTAAACTAAATATTTTATACTCTTATTCAAACATAAAATTCAGTTTTATACCTTTCAGGTATATTATTTATTAAAATCGAAGAGATTTATCTAATTGTAAGTTTAACTTAAAAATTATTATTTATATTCAAAATATGATGAAACATTTTGAGAACGACTGTACAACAGCACTTTTTCAGACTGAAAAATATATAGTCTTCTTATCAGCTGTAAACAGACTTAGTGAAAAGAAAAAAGTATTGAGGCAAAAAAGCAAAAATTTGTGTATATTCGTTAGATATTAACCGGGCAGCGATGCTTCACTGGCGGGTTAATTTTCAACATACCGCGGTAACTAATTCTGTATATTTATACATGTATCTGAAATAGGAAAACTCTAAATCTATTAACTCGGCGACGTTAAACGCTGAAAGCTGGAAAAAAAAATGGAGTTACGTCAAATCCAGGACACGAACAAATGACTATCAGTCCAGTACACAACTTTAATGGATCGTCCAATATGTACTTGTCACAAAAGTCCAACAAAATTGATAATAAATAATTATTTTCAATTTGTTAACACACACAAAATACATTTTTTAATTGAAACATACTTTTTTCACCCTTGCAAAAAAGATAAATTAAGTGTAAAAATAAAAATAAATAGTTTCCCTTTGAAATACATGCACAACATAACGCGTATTTGATCAAAAGTTTACGGTTCATACGCGGAAAATGGAAAATATAAAAATATAATAATGCATTTTATATATTAAAGTTACCTCGGGGAATTGACATTTATTTATCGGTAAGTAATGACCCAGTTGCCGTCAAATTATTTCCACTTGCCGGTTCAAAATATAACTCATCATTAATACATTTTACATCTATAAAGTATTATTAGCGGTTCATAGATTTCAACCAAAATTTAATATATTTTACATATTATTATAATTACGTTATTTTTAAAATTTTATTAAAATTACTGCAGGGGTTCCCAAGTTATTACCCAAAAACTGGAAAGCCTCCAAGAATGAAGTATGCTTCCCGGTTGATATATTTCAACCAAAATTTAATACAATACGTCCCTTGTATTATCAATTAAACGTACATACTTCAAAAAGTCATACAACAATTAGTAAAGACAATAATTAGAAAAAACTGTTCAAATCTTCAGCTTATGGAGAATCGATGCCCCTGATATACTAGATTTAGGCTACCCGCATATGCTCTGTCTCTCTCTTACTTATTAGTAACNAAATACCAATTTCATGATTTTCAGGCTGTAATGCTACATTTTCTTTATAGAATTACTTCAGTAAGTAATTAAGACGTTTTTAGTATATTTTTTCATAAAATATGAAACGTATTAAGGGGTTTTTAATGTTATTAACTACTTTATAATATGGCGTATTAGATTTCAATAATTTTTATGAAATATTAAGGAATAAAAACTGTTTTTTTATTACAAATTAATATTATTTTTTGTATAAATATTAATATTTTATTATTTTATAAACGATTTTACTAATATATTGTTGCTAATTTGCAAATTCAGATTTTTTCGTTACATAATTTGTAGCGCGATCTCGGAACTGTATATAAAAATTTAAATATGCCTGAACTGTAAATATAAAAATTTGAAAAAAATTGTAATATTTAAAATATAGTTTAAAAATANATACTTAAAAAAGTCATACAACAATTAGTTACGACAATAATAAAAAAAAACTGTTCAAATCTTCAGCTTATGGACAATAAATGCGCCTTGTATTAGGCAACTTAATTCACAAGTCCCATATTTCAGGAAATACAAATTTCATGATTTTCAGGCTGTAATACTATAGTTTCTTTATATAATTTCTTTAGTAGTATACTAAAAAGACCGTAGTATATTTTTTTACAAAATTTAATAGGTATTTAGGGGGTTTTGCATATATTTTTAATGTTTTTGTGTACTATATAACAATACATTCCGTTTATTAAGCCCTTTTTTATTAATAAAAACAAATTTTGGTTAATAAAAATTTGAAATATTATACTTAAGGCTTTAATAAATTATTTGTAATAAAATTTTAATATATACTTAAGTTAAATTTACGAAAAATAACTTTTTTAGTATATATTGTTAAGGTCTTAATAAATATATAAAAATGAATAATATCTTTACATATTGACCCAAAAACAAAAGGCGGCAGGACTATATTTGATATAAATTTTATCGGAAACTGTCGTATATAACAAATAACTATAATTATAAAAGTATTTTTAGGTATAAGAAACAACTACATCAAGAAATTGAGGTAAAAGAAATAATACAAATAATTAAATAATAAACTAGGATAAATCAATGCTAGCAAGTTCTGAAAGCACGATAAATATTTAATATATCAATAATTCGACATTTTAAACATGTTCCCGGTCAACTATGCAATCTTTACCGGTATTTTACAAACTTCATATAACATAACATATATGTCCATATTTTTGAAATGTCCCCAAGCGCAAATTCCAAGGTCAATCAATATGGCCCTTTCGACCTGCCTGTAAGGGACATTGTCATTTACAATTTGACGAAGGACTCAGGACCAAAAAATACCTTTTTGTTTCTATAAAGTTGGTAAAAATATTTTTTAACTGCAATTTCTGTAGATGATGGAACGGATTAAGTTACAATTTATCACTTGTCATAACTGGATTTCTATTTATTGGAAGGATATGAAAAAAAAAAAAAAATACAACGCTATCGTATTTTATTTTTTTATTTTACGTAATCTTGTAATTTTTATACGTGCTTTATTTGGATTTTAGCGTACAAGATGATGTTCTTGTTTTTATCGCACAAATAATTAATTAAACCTATAAAAAATTATTAATAAACTATTATTTTAAGAAAATAATAAATTTATGAACATGACTGTACATAGAATAACTTCTTATATATTTCCTCAAGTTGACAAAGAAATAATTTAAAGTTTTTTATTATCCTATCTTTCTAGTTTTCTTATTTTCTTAAAGTAAAGTTCAAGAAAAATATTTTTTCTTATAAAACTTAAATGACACAATATATTATGTCACTTTTATATATTTTATTTTAAATAAAAACTTATTAATCAATACATAAGAAATGTTACATAAATAATTCGATACATTTTGTATTTTTAGAACAAAATATTAATATTCAATCAGTTACCGGTATTGTTTATATTTGAACATCACCTCTTTAAATATTCCAATCAATAAATTAATTTACATTAATTAATTTATTACTTGCAAATAGTATTTTCAAGTTAACCAATCAACTAATGCAAATAAACTATCAGTAAAGTTTATCTAACTTCCAGGAACTTACTAAGACTTCCAAATATCGTAAATAACTTAGAACAGAGATACTAAGATGAAATATTTTTTATTTGCCCCTAATAATTTCTAAAATACTGTAACAATACCAGCGTGTTATGCTGGTTGCGGACTAATCAAACGTATCCTTAATCCTGCCCATATATTTATGTATATACTACATAAGAGAGAAAGTTTCTCAAATTACATTTCCGCAAATCAAATAAAAATGAGTGATGTTTTCGCCATGTAGATATTTGTACAATCTCTAAATCTGCGTATTAAATTTCAAAATGTACACAATTTTATTTAAGGGGGCACTTTAAACGTAAATATTTAATATAATTTAAAAAAGTACACGACGCCTTATGCAGGTGTATACCTGCAATTTTAATTATACCACGAAGAATCATGAAAAAGTACGTATGAAAATTGAAAACAGAGGTAATTTTGAACACAAACACAGGAAATAGACAACACTTATTGTCGTATAAGTACAGGCAGTCTTTTGTTCTTCTTCATCCTGCACTTGCAGGAAATAATACAAGGATACACTTGGTAACCAGTATGCGTATTTACAACATATACATTAGCATAGGTTTCATTATATTATAAGACAATTGGTTAATTAGTTATTAACAATATAATAAAGGAAGTATATTTAAAACATATACATATATTATAAAAGAACATAATAATTATTAACCAGTATGTATATTTCCAAATGATGGCATTAAATATTTTTTTTTGCAACTAAAAAATTAATACGAAATATTTAAATTATTGTAAAAGTAAAATAAATTCGCGCGCTTTGTATATAGGACAACATCGGGGAGACATTTTAAGGGTGATTTTATCCCGGGCGGGTTACCATGGCAACGCGGAAAGCCGGCCACGAGATGTGACGAATCTAGAGTACTCCATTTTAGATTCGTACAATATTTCGATTAGTAAGTATACATATATATGTATGTACATATGTATGCCTGTATAAATTAAATCTACATAATTCTAAAAATAAAACCAATAAATATATACCTATATATTTATATTGATTACTCACAAGGCAATCAATAATATTTTAAATTACTACATAATCTGCATTGTTTTACTACCGCTGGTTCTGTTTAATTTCTCGAAAATATACAAGATAAATTGCTCCATTTATAATATACCCTTATAAATGAACCAATATTTTTTATTTATTGTTTCAATGTCTCGTAATAATTTAAATTTACCTCATAAAACTTAAAACAAATCGTCTAATTAATTAATAAAAATCTAACAAGTATTGCGCAATAGCTGAAGTTACTTTGGTTGCCTACATTAAGGCATTTAACTTAGTTATCATAAGGGTTAAGTACAAATCTAATAATTTTAACATTCAAAACAATTATTTAGCACAAAATTTTACAATTTACGGTTGACTTGTATTACCAAACAAATTTTAATTATTAAATTAGAATCGATATCGTCTTATAAGCGTCTCGAAATCTTTATTAAACCAAGAAATTCTTTTATAATTTCATTATTAAATCGTTTAAGAGAATAAAATGAAATTATTCATCTCTGTAAAAAAAAAATTGGGGGAGTATTCTGGAATATATCAATAAAACTAAAATTTATATAGTTTATTTAAGTTTTATTACATTACATAAGAAAATTTATTACATATAACTTCACAATTACTGCTGAAAAAAAAAAAACACTTGAAAAACAACAGAATCCCTTCAATTTTCTAGAAAATCCTATTTTTTCTAGTCCCGCAAAAACGATAAAGTAGAAAAAGGTAGAACTGCTATAGTTTTTAACTTACCTTGTACGTAAATTTTTTGTAATACGCTAAAAGCTAAGGTAAAAATATATAATATAATTAAAACTATCAGAACTGCAATAAAATTTTACTTTTAAAAGGTACAAAAAAAAAAGTCTATAAATTTTTTTCTTGTTAAATTGAACTTTAATACACCCCTGAAAAAGCTCAACGGTTCGAGGTTAATAAAATAAAGCATTCTAGAGCTTTAAAGAGCTTTCAACTGCGTCCAACTGTGTTAAAATGTACAGAAAAGCTGCAAGTTGAGACAAGTAAAAATTTAGATTTTGCATTTGAAAATTTAAATGAATTATAATTTTAACATATTTAACAAAAGCACTAACCAGTTCAAATTTATACAGGGTGTTTTTATAATTTATTATAATTAGAAAAACAAAACAATTTACAAATTGGAATTATGCCCAAAAGTCATTTTATTTGTTTTTGTAAAAGTATTGTCAAAATTTAACATAAACTTACAGACTTAAACGTTAAAAATAAAAAAGTTCTAGTGACTCGATACTTACGTAAAGCCCTCGTAAAGCTCAAAATTACATCAATTTAAGCCCTGTTCATTTATATATAAGTTTCAAAACTCAGATCAAATTATAAATGAGCTTCAGTAGGATAATGAAAAACACTAAAAAACTTTTAATAGCGGTTGTTTGATTTATTTCTAATGTTTGGCAACTTTATTTTATAGTAGATCTTCCATATTGATTAAAACATGAATTTTTTCAAAAATCAATGCGCGACTACTTGCATTAATAATCAGAAATCAATAATACTTGAAAATTTTATAAGAAATTCTTGTAACAATAATTTTATTTGAACTGCTTAAATAGGCTTAAATTTTATTTAAACACAAAAATAATATAGGCCAAGGTTGTAATATATACTATTGATTTTAATTTAAAATCACTGATTCTTTAATTATTTGATATTAATCAAAAACTTTTCAAATGAAATAAATTTAATGAGTTTTCATAATTATCGTTTCTTAAAATCTATTAAATAAATAATTTAACTTAAACTTACATTTACAAAACAAACTCTTTTTCCCATGTTGGCGTTATTCCAAAAATTGTCAAATTTTATCTATAATATATTGCCTTATAGACATTTGGCAACAATGTATTACGTCTGGCACAACAACATTGCATTTTACACATCCGTGTTTTTGTTAAATTTGGCAACAATACACATTTGTTTATAATATTAATTATTTAACGGTAAGTTAAAAATTGCATGCGAACTGTAGTGCATTCAGCGAGGAACTAACTGAATTTCTTTATAAAATTGGCAGCAATGCAAAATTAAACTAAAAAATTTATATTAAAGTAACATTAATAATTCATTTTATTGATTATTTAAAAAAAAACAACAACACAGTTTTAAAGTATTTTTAACTTTACAAAATTCGCAGTTACAAGTTCAAGTTGATATAACAGACTGCATCATATTTAACCGTCGTCCGTTATATTTACCGGTTCGTAGTCACGTGACGTAATTGGTTCGATTACCGATTCAGAAATTCTACATCAATCGAATTTACGCCTTGAATTGTAAACGAATAAAATATGAACCCGGTAGTTTCGTAGATACACCGGCAAGTAAGCCATCGCTTGCCGGTTAACAATGAAACGTTCCCCGTGCTACGTATTTCAGACAAAACTGAAACAAATATTTTCAGTAATGCCAGAGGTGTTTTGAAAAGTTATTTGGTGTAATTAGGCCCTCCAATAAGGTGATTTCAAATAACGCCCAACGCTATGAAATAGGAGATGACGTGTTGTTATGCACCGCCCATTTTTCCCACATTCCTCCCCAGTATCCCGCAGGAATTTCTACAATGATTTACCGGCTTTGTCTACGTTATATTTTAATTTGCACAGAATTAAATGCATTTAAGTTAAAACTAATAGTATACAAAGTATGCGGTTATATCCAAAATCAATCAATATCCTCTATATTACATTTAAATTAATCAAATCTAACGTTACTTCAGATAATTACTCGGTAAACTCAATAAGACGACAATCTAGAGAACTTTGTAACTATTTTAACGTAAACTTTAACAAACATAAAAGGCATTATCATTTCACATTTATCAATTTAAAAAAATACTTATCTTATAAGGACCAACAAAACAAATAAACTTGTTAATGTTAAAATATTTATTAGAAATACTGTAACAATTTCTAGATGTAATGTTGGTTGCCTAATACACATTTATCAATTTAAAAAAATACTTACCTTATAAGGATGATGTCCTGCACCAGTTCCTGCTGTAGTTATCGAAGACGCTGATGTAGAACCATAATTTAATTGATATGCAGTATCCAAAATTTTTTTATGCGCTGAAGCATGGGCCCTATACGCCGACACGCTTAACTTCATTTTTAAAATCTATTTAGAAAATTAAATTTATTAAAACCGCCATTTTTAGACGGTTATTATTAATAAACTATCTTAAATTTTGTTCGACGCCCCATCCACCTGCAACAAAAACAAAAAAAACAACCCTTTATTCATAAAACAGACGACAATGTACAATTATATAATAATTATATTATATATACAAGAGAAATTAAATTGTCTTCAAACAGACAATACAATTAAATGAATTATTTTATTGCCGTTGAGTTAATTTCATTGTGCTAAAATATTTTTTAATAACAAACAATTGATAAATAGCAAACGGTAAATTTTACCGTCGGTTTAGTACATCAATATCTTTATCACTATCAACGTTGCCATGACAGGGTCGAAGATTTACGAAGCACTATGGCCCCGGAGTCACCAGACATCCGGAAAAATCCGGGCTATACTTTTATTATTATCTTAAACATTACATTTAAGTTTTGATTAAAAATAAAATAAAATATTTGGATGCAAATGCCGCGGTATCTTTTTAATAATATTTGTCATGTTACTTTAAAAGCTTAAATGAGCTTAAATTTGAAAGCTTAATCCATATCTGCACATTTATATGTAATAATATTTATAATTAATAACAACATTGTTAACATTAGTATGTAATTTTTTTTTTGGAACATTAATTAACAGTAAAAATCAATTTTATTAATTAAAACATAATCTGAAATATCAGGGACGTATTAATAATAATGTTATGTACATTACAAAAAAATGTTCGTGTCATGTTGGTTGCGTGTCACGGAAATATCAGGCGCAATTATGATAAAAATCTATTATTCACTTAATATTTGTGTTGTAATAATAAAGTGTTAACAACTTAATAAACCAAATATTTTAATTGAAATTAATTACAATATCGCGTGTCTATCGGATTTACAAAATTCAAGCACCCCCTTAAACCAGTCCTGCATCTACGAAGCCCTTTGAAATCTTCAAGCCAAAAATACAGCTAATATTATACTAATACATATACACAAAACACATACATATATAGAATTTTCCTGTTATAACATATTCCCGTCTCTATCTAGCGCATATATTCGTATCTAAAAACTTTTTCGTGTTTACAATGACGTGAAGGAAAAAAATTTTGAACAATATGAGAAAAGGCGGAATTCTTTATTCAATACTAAAAGATTTTAGTTCGATTCCCCGGATTACGTAAAAATTTCCGGCTGAAATTAAATCATGTTAAAATATATAATTATAATTTTTTGTGAGGTTTTTTTTTGTCGTATAAGTATAGAGCTTAAGCCATCAGAGGCTTACCAGAAGCTTTCTTGTATAATGTAGCGATCGAAGTTTTTCGAGTAGGTATTTGATATGTCAGAAATATATCGAGGGATGAGACAGTATCGGCTTAAGGGGTAGTACGTGGATATCATCGAAATGATATTATATAAATAAAATTAAACCGTAGAAAAATAAACGTTTTTTATGTTTAACCTCCGACCTGTTAAGTTATATATCAACGAAGTGGTTAAAAAAAGCTCTCACGTACTCTACTTAATATCTAAATAAACACTCCCATAAATTTCTTAGAAAATCTCGCAAAACGTGCAGATTTCTTAACACATTGTTGACAAAATAATACAATATATTAACTTTTCAAAACATTTTCTGTTTTTAATTTGAATTGTGACACTCCTGGGACTACCCTAATTAAAACAACAATTAGGCTAATTACCTTGTATACCTGCGACTTATATTACTACCCCTTTAAATATTTTTTTATTCATTTTTAACATAAATATATTGATTCTTTTCTTAACTTAATAATATTTAAAAAATTAACTATAGTTAAGATAAAATTTTGTTATAAAAATATTTTTATTTCAATTAGAAAATCAATTAAAACTTTCACATATAAATAATTAAATATAATTAATAATTTATTTAAAATACATCAATAAATTATTGATTTCAATCAAAATTTTATTTAAATAAATATAATTAAGCTATAAAGAAATTAACTATTTGTTTAATTATAAAACATAGATATATATAATTAAATTTAATTATTTTTTGTTTTTCTATCGATTAATTGTTTCTTATTAATTAATAACGTTGTATATTGTATTAATTATTATTATATAATATAAATTTAATACCTTTACAACAATTATATCCAATAAAAATCATTTCGTCTCAATAATAAACACAATTATTGGCACAAATCACATTTTTTAAACACATTTAAAACAATAAAAATAATTTATTTAAATAAATATCTCACTATTTTCCATAAAATTAGAGAATACATTTTATTAACATTTAAATTGATACATTTCAGCCTAAACACAATGTGAGACTGAATATTATGTGAAGATTTCGCGAAAAGGTTCGCGATTGGTTACATAATGCGCATGTCCTTCTAGCAGCCTGAAATTGCAATCGAAAATGTATATATTTTATTATTTTTATACGTAAATAATTATTTATTTAAATAAAATACGTAAAAAACCTCTACACATATAGTATTACACAATTCGATTTTAATACGGCTTAGATTACATTTCAATCCGATTTGATCTGTTTTCAAATCGGATTATCGGTTTTTCAGGCAAAATTTATCTGACATGAAACAAGATAAATAAACTATCGACCAACAAAATAAATAAACTTGTTAATGTTAAAATATTTATTAGAAATACTGTAACAATTCCTAGATGTAATGTTGGTTGCCTAATACACATTT
>NEEE01004023.1:19679-35606 GCA_002278615.1 Pogonus chalceus | reverse complement strand
GAAATTTTTAACAGGAACTTAAGGCCAAACTTTATTAAAAAGTTCCATAAATGAGTCATATATCATGAAAGTAATACCGACATCTAAACAAACCCGGCCTAATCGAGGTACAGTCCCTTTATAGAAAGCCATAGGCCCTTCATTTTTCCATACTTGAATAGCGCAATCTAAAGTATTTTTATATTTATGCGCTTCTAAACCTTGCATTCGTGTTTTAACAACATCAATTGGTGTATTACCTATAATAAATCATTATAAAAAACCAATACAATGAATAATTTTAATCAATAATTTACCAAATACACTTGCAGCTCCTGCAACAACACCAAAAGCACCGACAACTAATTTCGGAACTGGTTTTTTGGGATCACCATCTTTATACATATCTTTTAAAGTTTCCATAACAAAAAATCTAATAGCCTGATTAGAACCTTGTTTCATAATAGTCGCACTAAGCCCTTTATAAATCCCCCCAATACCTTCCTGTTTTATTATATGCCCAACCCCGTGGAAAAAACCCTTATATTTCGGGTTTGCTACAATAATACATGTTTAAAAGTATTTCAATTATTTACCAATATATAATACCTGATCTTTGATCATTAATAAATTTAACTTTAACTGTTTCCATAGGTGTTACAGCCAGAATGGCTTCACTTACACCAGCCCCTAAACCACATAATAATCTAGTCCCAGCATTTAAACTACCATTTTCATCAACCATTTGATTTTTAAACGCTTCGAAAGAACCAAACCTATAATAATATCCATCGATAAACAATGAAATATATATTTTCAAGTGGTATAATCCTACCTAACAGCTGATTTAGGTATTGAACCGTAAATTAATACACTTAAACCACGGTAAAGTCCGAAAATACCATGACTTTTTACTGTTTTTTTAACACAATCAAATATACCAGTATATTTTTTTCGGTCACCTTTTTCATCTAATTGTAATTGAGTTTTTACAAATTCTGTTGGATATGTTATACAAATTTCTATTCCACCAGTAATTCCACCGGCAACAATTCCTACAGGAACCGTAAATTAATAATTAACAACAAATCAACAGTTTTATGTATATATTTACCTTTTAAACCAGTGTTTCCTGGAGCTGCTGCCGCAGCTCCATTATTAACCAGCCAAGGTCTTTGACAAAACGGATTTTTAAATTTTTGTTGTTGCATTTTACAATATGAGTATTTAAACTAGAAATAAATTCAATCAAAACATTTCCTAAAGTTATAACCTTTCAAAGGTCACACAAAGTCATATTTTATCAAAAGATTTTAAATTTCACTATAAAATAAAACTATTTATTTATCAATTGCACCAATTACTTATGTAATATCACTCAGTAATCATTTTTACAATAAATGATAATAAAAAAATGGAATAATCTTACAAACCTGGACTACTTTCAAAGTAGTATAAAAATTCGATTAATCAGCAAAAATTTTATAGGTTAATTCACGTATTGATAAATATTTGATTAATTATTGCATAATTAACTAGTTTTTAACAAAAAACCGTCGAAGGTTACCGCGGTAATACCGTTGGAAATTTTTTTTTGTATAACAAACTCAAAACCTAACCTTAAAATATATTAAATAAATATTTATTAATAAAATATTCCGCTATAAATTTTCCAGCCAATTAGTTATACATATATAAATCATTGGTTTCCAAAAGTTTTATTTAAAATAAATAATTAAAAACCATTATCCATCCATTAATGAGCATATATTTACTTAATTACAACATCAATTATTACTTATAAGCTACATATTTCGAAATACATATTAATTAATACTATAGAAATATAAAAAAGGTTTTCTTCCAGTTATGCGTAATTTTTAAATAAAATTTTTTAATAGAGTGATCTATAAAAAAATTTTATTTAAAAATTACTTTGTATTCTACCAACCCGGAGTGGTATTCGCCAGACGTCGCATACGGCGGGTATTTCTATCTTGATCGCGTATTTTCTTCTCCATTTCAGCGTCTGTTAGCGTCTCTAGAAACGGTGCCCATTGGTCAGCTTCACTTGGTGGTCGAAATGGAACTTCAACGGTAGGTAAAGGAGCTTCACTGAACGCGTAAGTCCGCTGATGCCAGGATAACTGGCCGCGAATTGAATACGCAATAGCTGTGACAAATTCACCACCAAGTCCAAGCTCCGCGCATAATTTCAACGCAAACTGCTCTGGGTTGTTTTCTTTCTCAGACATATCCCATTCGACTTGATCTACTAAGGAAGTGTTTCCAACATGTATATTTAATTTAATAATGACTCTTTGGTCGCACGAATCCTCAATAATCGTAGATGTTTCACTAGGAAATGCTTCTAACTGTTGACGAATTGCTTGCGCAATCGCAGGGACAAAAGTCAACGGATTTAAGTCTAAATCATCGCATAAAACTTCCGCGAATTGTTCCGGAGTTATCATACTTTCTAAAATAATAAATTTAATAATATTTTTATGTTTTTAACTTGTTTAATTCTATAATAACCATTTTTATTCCATGTGAAAGTATCTCGTAGTTTCTGCCCTTCGATTTCCATGTCCAATCGAATCGGAACTAGACATTCACTTTGAGATGCGTTTGCTAAGTTCGCATTGCAATCCATGTCATCATAGCACAAAGGAAATGTTCGAACTTTTTTACTAGCTACGCGGTTACGATTTATCGGGGTTGCTTGAGGAACAGCATCTAAGTGACTTGAGTTTGGTAAAGACGGAACCCACGGTACAGATTTCTTACTTTTCCCTATAAATATTAACATTTTAAACGTTACAACTCCGATTTATGTTATAATTAAAGGTACCTTCTCTTGGTAAAGGTGGTTCTGAAGTATGAACCGAAACTGCTTTATATTTTTCATCGTTTCCTTCGATAATATCTTCAACTTCGCTAGCGCGAAGCAATGAAACACTTGAGGCTAAGACATGCTGGCTTAAGCCAAGCTCAACTAATTTTTTACGTTCCTCATTTGTTATGGAACGCCGGTACATTCCAGGGTATTTTTTATATAAAGAACCACGGAATAATCGCAAATAATTACCCACCTAATAATTAAAACATTAATTAATGAAATAATTAATTATATTAGGTTATAATTAAGAAATACCTCAGAACCAACACAATAATACTCCCCATTTTCTTCTAATTGAAAACTAATCGGTTTATCACCGAACGTACGTATCGCCATAATTAATAAACAATTTTATTAACAATTAAATTGACAAATTAATAAACAGACGCCGCATCAACTGTCAAACACCAATTTCAAAACGAAATTCCACTAACCACCAAAACTAGAGGAAATTCACTTCACACAATTGGTAGCACGTATCGAGCTGTCATTGATCAGCATGTAACTTCACTTTATAATTGCACAACAAGTTAAAAATTAATTAAAATCACCGAAATGTCGGCTTTAAAAATATTTTCTGTTGCAAAAACAGGTATTTTTAACGTCATATTATTAAACGCCCTTAAAATCATAACAATTTAACCGTTTAAAAACAAATATTATGTAATATAAAGTTTTCTAACCTAAAAATTTTTTAGGATCAAAATTTTTCCGACCAGTTTCTCCGCTTGTTTCATGCAGATTTGAAAGTTCTGCACCGAAAGATGGATATATTTACGTTAATAATAAGGAGCCAAGCATGGAATGGAAAGATGTTACAGACAGGGCTGCCCAAACAATGTTTTGGACTGAATTAGCGCGTGGATTTGCGGTAACATTAGGTAAAAATTTAACTTACCTTTGATAACTCGTTGTTGTAGCGTCGTCCACTCCTGGAATAACAGAAATATATAATTAATATGGTTAATTTTTAAGGTATGATCTTCAAGGAACCCGCTACAATCAACTACCCGTTTGAGAAGGGACCTTTAAGCCCTAGATTCCGTGGGGAACATGCCCTACGTCGATACCCTAGCGGAGAGGAACGTTGCATTGCTTGTAAACTATGCGAGGCTATTTGTCCAGCTCAGGCAATTACCATCGAAGCTGAAGAACGTGCTGACGGTTCGCGTAGAACAACGCGCTACGATATTGATATGACAAAATGTATTTATTGCGGATTCTGTCAGGAGGCCTGCCCAGTGGACGCCATCGTCGAAGGCCCTAATTTCGAGTTTTCAACAGAATCCCATGAAGAATTATTATACAATAAAGAAAAGTTGTTAAACAACGGAGACAAATGGGAATCAGAAATCGCTGCAAATATCCATGCCGATCATTTGTATCGTTAAATATAATGTTAATTAGTCAAAATGTAATTAATTAATAAATTATTAAAGTCTATACAATTGTGTATTAGAAATTGTTTAATAAATTTTTTATTTATACCAATATAATATAATTATTATTCAGTTGGTAGCATTGAATAAATGTCAAACAAAAATGGTGAACGAAGCGTTATTTGATTGAAAATAATTTTTTATTAAATATTTGATTAAATAATTAATATTTATAATAATGGAAGAAGAAAAACTCCAAATAGTAAGATTGCCTTGTAATTCCAATAAATAATTTAATAAATATTTAGTTGATTAGTAAAATTATCGATTTGTTAACCACATTATGATATGCCTTAATTAATTAATTACAATCAAATTGTTTATTATTTTTAAAGGATTGGGGCAACGATAAATTAGTTAGGACTCAAAAACAAATAGAAAAAAACCCGTACGACTTAGAAGCGTGGAGTATATTACTTCGCGAATCCCAAACAAAACATATTTCCGAAGTTCGACCATTATATGAACATTTAATAACAATATTTCCAAGCGCTGCCCGTTACTGGAAAATATACATAGAACATGAGGTATTTTTACGTAAATTTACATATTTATACAAGTAAAAATACTTATTAAAAACATTCTTATTTACAGATGAAATCAAGAAACTTTGAACGTGTCGAAAAGGTATGTTTTAATCAAATGCAATTGTAAAATTTATTTTAAATAATAAACATGAATTATTTCATTTTTTTACACAAGTAGGTTACAATTTTGAAATAAAATAACTTAGAAAAAAGTTATTTTTTTATTTATATCTTCTCTATAATGCGTTTTAAAACTTGGGAGGTAAATTTTTGTAAATAAACTCAATTCATTTATAAATAAAAACGTTTGTAATAGACTTTTACGAAAATTTACTTTCTGGGTACCCAGTTTTATATCCTATCTGTATGTATTTATATATATTTTTTTTGAATTAAAACAAAAATGTTGATTGGCCTATAATATTTTATATCGTTTGTATAAAATAAGCCGTTGTGTGTTGTTTTTCTTTTTTTAATTACACAAATAAAGGTAATAATTTTTCAATATATTCATTGTTACATTTATTAATTAAACTACAATAAATATATAAATATTTTTCTTTTTAATAATTTTTTAACAGCTTTTCCAACGATGTCTTATGAAGATTTTGAATATAGAATTATGGAAATTATACTTAACTTATGTTAAAGAAACTAAGGCATCGTTATCTACTTATAAGTAAGTATTTCAAACTAAATAAATTAATAAAACCAAAACTATTACATAAATATTTTTTAGAGAAAAAATGGCACAAGCTTATGATTTCGCGTTAGATAAAATTGGAATGGATATCCATTCATATACTATTTGGAATGATTATGTGAATTTTTTAAAAGCTGTTGAAGCAATCGGATCATACGCTGAAAATCAAAAAATTAGCGCAGTCCGAAAGGTATAATAAATTAACTCAAAACTTAAATTAACTGAATTAATAAATATTTAATAGGTATATCAACGCGGTGTTATAAACCCAATGTCCGGTATGGAACAATTCTGGAAAGATTACATCGCATTCGAACAAGCAATAAATCCAATAATCGCTGAAAAGATGTCAATCGAACGTTCCAGAGATTACATGAACGCAAGACGCGTTGCAAAAGAACTAGAAGTGCAAATTCGAGGTATTAATCGAAATGCACCTAGTGTACCACCCACCGGAAGTCAGGAGGAATTAAAACAGGTTGAACTATGGCAGAAATATATCGCATGGGAAAAAAGTAATCCGTTACGAAGTGAAGACACATCGCTGTTAACACGGCGAGTTGTCTTCGCGTTGGAACAATGTCTTTTATGTATGGGACACCATCCAGATATTTGGTATCAAACGGCTCAATTTTTAGAGCATAGTTGTAAAGTTTTACAAGAAAAAGGGGTAAAAATCTAACTTAACTATAACCATTCCGTTATATATACTTATATTTTAATTGCAGGATGTTAATGCAGCTAAACTATTCAGTGAAGAAGCTGCAAACATGTTTGAACGTGCAACTGGAACATTATTAAGTAAAAATATGTTATTATATTTCGCTTACGCTGACTACGAAGAAGGTCGCGTTAAATATGATAAAGTACATCAAATATATCAAAAATATTTAGATATCCCAGATATAGATCCAACTTTAGTAAGAATTATTGTATTAAATAAAAATATAAATAATAATAAACAATATTTATTTAGGCGTATGTACAATATATGAAATTCGCACGAAGGGCTGAGGGTATTAAATCAGCCCGGGCTGTTTTTAAACGCGCTAGAGAGGATAACCGGTCTAAGTATCAAATTTTTGTAGCAGCAGCTCTAATGGAATATTACTGCAGTAAAGATAAAAATATCGGTATTAAAAAACATCAAAAAACCATTTAAAAAATTCGTAAATTAATATATTTTCAATAGCTTTCAGAATTTTTGAATTAGGATTAAAAAAATTTAGTGATAATCCCGATTATATATTATGTTACATAGATTATTTATCACATTTAAACGAAGATAATAATACTAGAGTATTATTCGAACGTGTACTTTCAAGCGGTAGTTTAGAACCTGAGAAATCTGTGTAAGACAATTATTCATAAACTTATTTACAATTTAATTGTTTTTTTTTTTTTTTTCATTTTTAAGTGAAATTTGGAATCGTTTTCTTGAATTTGAATCAAATATCGGCGATTTACAATCAATAGTTAAAGTAGAAAAACGGCGTAGTGCTGTATTAGAGAAAATTAAAGAATTTCAAGGAAAGGAAACTGCGCAGTTAGTCGATCGTTATAAATTCTTAGATTTATATCCATGTACTCCAGCTGAATTAAAAAGTATTGGATACACAGAGGTTGTAACAATAACAAACAAAGCTTCAAACTTAGCAAATTTTATTAACTTCGAAGATGATACATCTCTTCCAAGACCAGATACAAGTCAAATGATTCCGTATAAACCAAAATTAAACCCACTACCCGGGGAACATCCTGTTCCAGGTATTAATTTCAGGAATAAACCTAAACTGCAATAATTATATTAAATTGTATTCTAGGTGGAACATTTCCAGCCCCACCAGCAGTTGCACATTTATGTACATTACTTCCGCCTCCAGGTTGTTTCAGAGGTCCATTTGTTAATATCGAATTATTAACAGATGTATTTAATAGAATACAATTACCAGATAGTGGTAAATTAATTATACATTAATTAATTAAGCTTAAAATTTAATTGATTTTAATTTCAGCGCCACTACCATCGACTGAAAACGGTTGCGATACTAAATTATTTGATTTAGCGAAATCGGTTCATTGGATTGTTGATGAGTCAGGCGCGAATTCAGTCGTTGGACCTAAACGACGACGACGTCTAGGTCTTACAATAGATGGAAGTGACGATGAAGATGCTCCATTACCGCCCACAAATGATATATACCGACAAAGACAACAGAAAAAAGTTAAAAGCTAATTTATTTAGCACAATACGGTTATTTTATAATATATTAATTGACAAAATTATGTTTTATTATTTAAAAAAAGGTATTAAAATAAAATTTCATTTGTTTAAAATAGATATTTTTTTATTTTTATTAATGTATATGTCAATAATATTAATAAACACATTAAATAATCATTTTTTAGTACGATACTTATGCTGTGAATGCATTAATTCACCTTTAAGTGAAACTATTTCTTCCAACAATTCGTGATTATTATTTTGTAATTTCTCAATCATTTGTAAGTGTCTTTGTTCATTTTGTTTATAATTTTCAAAAACTTGGACCATATCTTCTTCACCGCCAACATAGCTACTACATTTTTGTTTAAATCTTCGATTAAATTTTTCATTCTCTAATAACAGTTTTTGTTTCTCATTTTTATGTTTATTTTCTAATTGCGTATTCTCTTTTTGGATTAAATTTAATTCTTTTTTTGCGTTTAACATTTTAATTCTTAATTCATCGTTTTCGATTTTCATTAGTAATTGTTTTTCTTTATGCATTTTCATTTGAGATTCTTTTATTGTTAAATCTTTTTGTAGTGTTTCAACTGTTTGCTAATTATAATACTTTAATATTAATATATGTAATTGTTAATTAATTAATTAATAGAATTAATAATTACCCGAAGATGTACAAGTTCACTAGAAACTAAAGTATTTTTATCTAACGAATCATTTAATTTCTTTTGCGTATCTCTTAAGAATTTAATTAAATTAAAACTACTATTAACAGTTTGAATTAAAACAGCTTTAAGCCCTTTGCGCGTTGAAATATCAATCGGAGAAATAATATCACAAACATCAAAATAATCAAATTCCTACAAAATAAATTGATAAAAACTATCGAATGACAAATCATTTAAACAAACCTGCGCCAATTCGTTTAAACAATTCTCTAAATTATGTAAATCACAATAATTATTCTCTTTATTGCCTCTAATTGCATGTTTTTTACTTTTCAAAATTCTATCTATTTCTTTATCAACTTCTGCCATAAAATCATGATTTTCCATTTTTTTTTAATTAATTAAACAAAATAAATAATTGAAATAATACTTTAAATTTTTAAAACTACTGTCAAATTTGGTTATGTTTTAATAATAATTAAAAAATGGTATTCAAAAACATAGCCGTACATAAATACATATTTCACAGACAAATATAAATAGTTAACATTAAAAATATTTATTTAAACGTCAACATACGAAGCATATATTAAATAAATCATTAATTAACAATAAATACATTTTTAATTAATCCATTTAATTTACACCCTTATAAAAAATATTTCAACGCTACCACTGTCCAATTTTGACGTTTATCCATGCTGACATTCTAAGATTTAATATTAATCTCAATTAATCTATAATTTTGACATTTACTTACATTTAAAATTCAAAAATAACAAAAATAATATTTCTTACGTTTATAAAAAAATTAAATTTCGTAAATTTACAAACAATAAAATGATAATTCCACGATTTTCTTTATCTCAAGATGAAACTTTCTTAATAATTAATATAAGGGCCCCTTATTGTAATATAAAAGAATTAGAAATTTATGTAGAAAAAAATGATTTTAGGTTTTCATGCGCCCCATATTATTTAAGGTGATTATTTATATTTCTAACCTTAATAACCGAAATAAATTATTTATATTTATAGATTAAATTTACCAGGAAATATAATAGATAACGATGATTGCACTGGAAATTTTGATACAGAAACCGGCGAATTTTTATTAAAATACATTAAAGAAAACAAAGGTGAAACTTTTGAAGGATTGGACTTTATAACATCTTTATTAACTCCAATTAAACAAAAACAACGAGAAGCAACAATCGAAGTTCTTTCAGAAACAACAAATCCTGAAACAACTAAAGATAACACCGAAAACGATTGGCATATTCAGCAAAATATTCCTGAAGAACCATTAGAATTAATAAATACAATTAAATATGGTTTTGCGAATAAAAAATCGTCTGTTTTAAAAGATATTGAAGTAATAAACTTCATACAAATATAATATCTTTAAATTATATCATATTCTTTATTGTAGGAAGTTTTTTATAGCGTATTTGATATCAGAAATGTTGATATAACTCCAATACAAGATCGAAAATTATTACGTTTTCAATTAGAATTGGACGATTTTAATTCTGATCATTATGTTGCTGATTATTTTGATGATTCACAAATTAAACAAATTATTAAATCATATTCACCGTGGGAACATATTAATAAAAATAAAAGTATATAAAACAATAATATACTTGACTATTTCAACTTATAAATTTAATTTAATTTCAGTTGCATTCACTGATAAAGAAAGAGATATTCTTAAAGACTTTCCAAACAAGGAATATTTATTAAAACCGGAAGAAATAAAAACTGTTTTATACAGTTTAATAGATATTTTATTTGCATTTTCTTACGACAAAAGAACCACTGATTTTGAATCAAACTGCGAATCTGGTTGGACAATCACGAAGCTAAGTTCTACATTATCATGGTTTGATGTAAGTTGTTGTTTAATTAATCATATAATTATAATTAAATTTATATATATTTTTGTAGGAATTTAATAATTTAAAAGATGTTATTAAGTCGAATTTTCGTCGAAGTTTAATATATCCGCTGTATAGGAATTTCGAACTATCCCAACAAGTCTTTAAAGACTTAAAAACGTTAATCAACTTAGGTATAAACATTCAAATCAATTAATTAATAAAACAAAACTGTAAAAACATTTTTTTAGGTTCAATCAAAATTGTACGATCATTAATCGAAATATATAACATTTTAAACTCATCTGCAGATCCCAGACATATATTAAACGACTTATACATAAAAGATTATATAATTTTCATACAAAAATGTCCCAAAGAAATTCTTAATGATGTAATAAACGAACTACAAAATATTACAATAGTTGAAGATGATTTAGAGTTAAATTTAAAGCAAATAATTCATGATCAAATAAACGAAAAAAATGCTGGAAATAGTATTTTGGAAAAAATGGCTAAATTAAATTTAACTAGAATAAAAAGCGATTCGTAAGTGAATAAATTTACCTTTATATTGATGCATTTTGGTTTGGGATGTCCCTGAACTTTATTTAAAAATATTGTCTGAAATACCGAACCGAACACTTAAAATTAGTAAAAAACAATTAAAGTAATTATTATATTTGTTAATTAACACAAATTTCAAATGTTTTATTCACTTTTTAATAGATAAATTACAAAAAAACTAGGCACTGATTTATACGTGTCGTCAAAATAAATCCAAGATGGATACTGATTCCAAAGCCTACTGTTTTAAAATTGCTTAAACTTTTAATGCAATTAATTCCCCACCAATTTTTAATTATTATATCATCGAATTTAATTAATTACTAACTATATTTACAATTTGAAACGTTTTTATTAGTTATTTAAATTTCTAGAAGCAATTTTGAATAAGTCCGTCGCATGTCCGCGCGCAAAATATTAATTAATTTAGTAAAACAATTATTTCAAAAAACCATAGCAATATTTGCAATAAATGTCAATATTTATTTATTTTAACATAAATATTAATCGAAATGAATAATTTTCAAGACTTATTAATTAAATTGCGACAAAAATTTTATTCTAAAGTTAAAGCGTTTCATAGAATAAGGTAATACATGAATTTGTTGCAATAAATTATCAATTTATTTATATTTTTCAGTGAATCCGAAGATACTGAAACTGAAACAGAAACTTCAGATTCAGATAGTGGTTCATACGAAGAAACATCAGATTCTGATGATGAATCTGAATAAATTGGATGGGTTTATGTAAAAAGGAAACAAAAGTACAAGTTTTTCAATTGATTTATTTTTCAAACATTATAATAAGCATTAATATTTGAAATGGCATAAAAAAAAATTATTAACATTACATTAAATATATTTTGTAAGTTATATAATAATTTTTGACTAGTTTTTTAAGCTGAATTTGTCAAATTTCGATAAATAATTACAAACATTTTTTTTTGTTTCAATATTTGGCACCTTATTTCAACATTATTTCTTTTTTTAATCTAATGCCCTTTTATTAAAATTGTATATACATTATAAATAAATAAACAAATATATAACAAAGTATTTCACAATAATTTTAATAATTATTTCAATTAAATTTTAACATAATAAATAAATTAATTATTTAAAACTATTGGTGTTATATTTATTTCTGTATTTAAAACTTCTAGTATTAAATTCGCAAAATATTTTATATTTGCATTAGTTAATTCATTATTTATTATATTTTGTAATAATTTGGTTCCACCTTCCGTAACTAACATGTTACAGTATCGCTTCGCTAAAAACGAATCAAATTTAATTTATATTTAACTTAAGAGATAGGCACTTACGATTCTTTGTACAAACATGATGTATAGCCCATACAGCCCATAACTGTATGGGATAATCCATGGGACATTCTAATAATGGAAAAAATGGATAAAAACTTCTGTAAGCAACCATTTCTCCGTCTGGTATGTTCCATTTTGAAACTACATTTCCCTAAAGGTTTAATTAGTAATATATTTATTTAAAAAACTGCATTTATATGATTCTTACTAATTCCGTTAACATTTCCTCTCGCGTTATATTAGTCGCGGTCCAATTCGTCTCACCATCAGACGCTAAATGTGAAATAATACCAGCCGCGAAATAAGATACATCTATATGTTCTGAATGCAATAAACCTCTATAAAATTATCCATTAATATATTATTTAATAAATATTACAACAGAAAACATACTTTAATTGTTGTATAAATTGATTAATCATTAATTGTTTACGTAATTTAGAAACTTCAGCAATATTATTTATAAGTCCTAATACTTTAGTTTCCACTGTGCTATCATTTGGAAAAGTTTCGAGAACTTTTAAAAATAACTCGATACCACCTTCTTGTAAAAATACCTTACAAGTTGTTGCTGATTCATCTAAATAATTATAATTATTATTAAGTAAATTAATTACAATTAATGCAAAATACCTGTTAAATTCCAAAGCGCGCTTAATGTAAATTTCATTGTAATATCAACTTGTATTCTATTAACTTTATTCTCAACCATTAACAATAATTTTTTCATATACAACGAATTTGAACCTAATTGTGAAGTTTCTGCTGTTGTTATTTTCGCGGCTATAATTCATATTTAAATAATAACAAATAAAATAATTAATACCATTTGAAATTACCTAAAATACTACAAATTGCAACAGCCATACGATTCATGCTTTGATCATCAAATGAGCAAAGAGTATCCATAACTAATTTCGCACAATGAAACTTATCAAAACTTACATCTTGAAGTATACGATCACTACATAAAGTAAGCAACGAATTTTTTTGCAACTACAATTAATAAAACAATTTAATAACCGAACGATTTGAATTTAAATTCGACGCAAACCTGATAATGATTTGGAAATGTTTCCATTGCTTTTAAAGTTAACTCAACGACTTGTTTTAATAAATTCGGATGTACCCTTAACGATAATTCACCCTTTGTTAAATTATAAAGACATGCAGTTGCGGCCATTTGTACCCCAAATTGATTCGGGTGATTTCTCATACCGGGTAAAACTAACTCAATAATATCTGATCGCGCGTCTTTAAAATAAGGCGTCATTCTACAAATATAACAATTTAAAAACGTTATTTATATTTTTAAGCGTTAAAAATCTACCTAAATAAATAATATAAACATTTTTGAACATATATAGCCCGGTCTGAATAGCGTTTTAAAGCAACTTGTATTTGTTTTTCAGTTGCTGTACCTGCAATCTATAAAATAATTATTAAATCGTTGAAAATCCAACGCGAAGTAATTAATTAATTAATTAACTTACAACTAAATTCGGTTTATAATTGGGATGTTTCTCATTAGTAAAAACATCTTCATAACAAACCTGACAATGTACCAAACCCAAAAATGTTAAATATTTATGATTTTTTATGAACGTTACTAAAACATCAGGATCAATAGTTATTTTACCTAAAATTTACCCAAAATTAATTCAAAAAAATCGCTTAAAATTAATCAATAACAATGATTACCGCTTAAATCCAAAAACGTTAAATTAGGTAAAGTATTATGACACATTAAAAACTCTATAACATGAGAAAAATATACATCGGATGCTGTAGAAGGTTCATCTTTTTCACTTGAAATATCTAAATATTTCAAATTTGTAAGTTCCAATAGCGTAGACATAAAATTTTTCACTTTTAAATGCTATAAAACATGAAACAATCAAACTATTTCTATAAAAACTATTTTAAATTAACTTACATTGTAATTAAATAATGTTAAACTCGTCAATTTCTCTTTTAAATTCACTAAGGGCTGAATATCAGTGACTGATGTACAACTTATATCAAGTTTTTCTAATTTTTTTAAATCTTCGCAAATTATTTTTAAACCATGTTGAGTAAATTCCGTATAAGCAACATTTAAACAACGTAAATTTTTTAATTTCGATAGAGCTACAACGCTAGAATATCTAAAGGAAGGGGTTTTAATCGCGATAATATATTTAAAATTTACTTTAAATCTAAATGATTACCTTGAGGAGTCAATAAAAGAACACTTGGAAATATTCAAAATTTTAAGATTTTCAATAGACCAATCACTTAAACAAGCTAAAAATTCGTTTTTTTAATATCTTAAAAGCTTTTTAATTATAAATACATACCAATAATATCATTAACTGTAACTTTTATTCCGCAGCATTCTAATTCAATCACTTTATGGCCTTTTAATATTTTTAAACCTTTCGCGGTCAGTAAATCAGCGTTTTTTAAAGAAACATGTCTATAAAAATTATACAATACAACTTAAGATATAGAATTTGATTATTTTTAAAAGTCCTTACCGTAATCTAGTATTTTTCTCATTAAATAAACTAATAGTTGAATCAGTTAAAAGTTTTTTTTCACCTAATTTTAATAAAATTTGTTCAGAAATAACATTATACAAAAATAAATCATTCTGACGAAATCTATACTTTTTTAATTTAATATTATTTTCGTTTACAGGTTTTTTATTTTTATTTGGTAATGTTACAGGCACATTACCTACGCTACATGTTTTTAAGTTATCTTGTATTGTTAAATCATTTAAATCATCGTAATACTGATCAAAAACTTCATCTAAATTACAAATTATTATTTCTACACATAATTCTTGTAATGAAATCGGACTATCGTACATTTTTAATAAATCAAAAAATTACAGTCTTAATTATAATCTGTAACGAAAAATACTTATATAATTTCGTCGATATTATAATTAATAATTGAAATATTATGTAAATATAATAATATTTGAATAAATATTGATAATACGACGATTGTATAAGTAAATATATTGATAATCTAAATATTTTATTCATAAAACTAATGTTATAAATAAATACATTACAAGAAAATCTACGAAAAATCAATTATCTACGTGATATTAAATGTAATTTACCTGAATGAATAAAAAACAATATTAAATCACTTGAAATTTGTTACGTGTTTTTAATAATATCGAAATTATTCACAAAAATACAAAGACATTGATAAATTTTTGACATTTTCAATAATAAATTTGACAGATGTAGTTGATCTTATTAACATAGAGGGCGTTTTTGTTAAAATCGTTAGATATCTCATTACACTTAATGGCGGGTACTTTTAAAGCATTTCTATATAAAATAAATAAATGCATAATTCAATTTAAATTGGAAAAAAAAAAATACAAATTGACATATTGAATTGTTGCGTATTGTATTACGTCAAAATTGGCCAATAAACTACAATGATGTATAGATATATCAGGGATATATTTAATTTTATCATCAATTTATATCAATCGAAAATCAATAAATAATAACACGATGTTCATATGTTTCTTAGGATTATTTCAGCAGTCATTTGTTTCTATTTATGTGTACCCCACCCACCCCTACCATTTTCAATCAACTTACAGTCAATTATAGATGTTTTTTTACTTCTTCCCTTGTTATTTTGAAAGAAATCTTTCAAATGCATTATTCCTTCGGTAAACACCAAAAAAAA
>NEEE01004023.1:0-19468 GCA_002278615.1 Pogonus chalceus | reverse complement strand
AAAACCGGGAAAATTATAAGGAAAAATCCAAGTATCTAATAACTGTTATTAATTAATTAATTACAATAAATAGCTTAAAAACTATGACGTACATATGTATATAAATGAATTCACAGAACTAGTTTTTCAACATTTAAAATTTAAGAAAAAACTAATATAATTATTTACATAATTTTTGCATGTTTCTAAATAAATAAATACATGTGTTTTATGTATACATAAATATTAAATTTAATTCTTAAAAGTTTCAAGATAAAAAATACTTAGAAATTTGATTAAATATTAAAATATTTAAATAGATAACAATAATTTTTTTTATTGTAAGAAATAAACTATTATATGTTTCATTTTTATTAGAAATTTAAATCTATTTTAAAACGAATAATATTTGACTAAAAAGTAACAAGTTTTAAGGAATTATTGCCCTAAAAAATTCGAAGAATTTTTAAGGGCTTACGTGACTTAAGTCAGACATCAAAGAAGTAAAAGGCCTTAGGGTGTTAAGCCCCCCCTTGAAGACAATTTATTACAGAAAATGATGCAATATTGGTTTAATTTTTTTATTTTTCTTTTATAAAATACAAATAAAGTAAATAATAAAACAATTTAGTAGGTGTGTGTAAAATACAACAATCTAATTGGTTATTTAAAGAACCAACCAAAAGTGTCTATAAAGTCGGGTAAAAAAAAAATACGGAACATGCTATATATGCAGTATTGGTCGGACTATAAGTACCAGATCACAAAATCGTATTCTTCAGTTCTTGTTTAACAGTAGAACATTGTAGATCTTACATTGTTTCTTATACTATCGTTCTTAAACACATTTTTACCAATAAATTATAAAAATCAAGTGATTAATTAATAAAAAAAATTAAAAAATGATTAATTTTGCGCGCAATATGATAAAGGTAAGGTTTATTTATATTTATAATAAGTTTATTTTTAAATAAATTTCGATTATAGGTATATAAATAATTTTTTATCATTTTAATAAAAAATTGCGTTTTAATTACAAATATAATCTATATAAATTATCCAAAAATAGCAAGTTATAATATATTAAATAAACATTTATATTTACAAGGCGTAAAACGTGTTTTGAATATTAATTTATGCATTAATTAATTATTCAAATATTAAAATATATTGTTAAGTCCGTAAAAATATTTATATACCGGCAACCGTACCAACGCTCACCGGTTAATCTACGTATTGACGGTCTTTATGTGTTTCTACTTCAAAATTATTTATTTGCATTAATAAGGTAAAATAAATGATTACTTTACATTTATTTAAATAAAAGTGATGAATAATTATATTATTTTATATTATTTATATCAAATCCCCCTCTTTTGAACATCAAATGAGTAATGATATTTTCTACGAAGTATCACAATTATTTACGGTGTACAAAAAGGGCGTTATTATATATATAAAATAGGTAAAATTTAAGAAATCATGTTTCCTAGAAATACTAGAACACATTTCATAGAATTTTATTCCCTGACTCATAATTAATAAAACGCATTTGAATTATAAAAATTTCAAAATTGATAATAATATAATAAATTAATTGTTCTTTATCAAAGTTGAACATTTGTAAAATTGATAATTAAAATATATATAATTTTAATTTATTAATATTTTATCATACATAAAACTGATAACTATTTGAAATAATAGTATTATTCTTATTTGAAATGCATTCATTATGAATTAAATTTATTTGTAAAAAATTTATCAAACACTTTGTATAAATAATATTATCTTGTATGACGTATTTTTAATTTGTAAATTAATATATTAAATATGATGCGGAAATAAAACATTAACAAGAGATAAAGATTTTGAAATATTAAATTACACTTATCAGCGACCTTTTAAATAAATCATTTATTTATTTTTTAGGTTTTACTAGCATTAATTATTTATACATCAATTTCAAATGCTGCTAATATTCCAATCCCAATTTTACGTTCGAATCGAATTTCAAATTCTTTGAATCCAAACGGCGCTAATTTTAATTACGAATCAAATGATTGGGTTAAAATTTCCGAAGATCCCCCCTCTGTTGTTAGCCAACCCATGGGATCAAGGGTTGAGCTTGAATGCGAAGCAGTAGGAAGCCCTAGCCCTACAATACAATGGGTTAAAGGCGACCGTCCTTTAACTGAGGTATATAACTCCAAAAATCCTCCCTTAATTTAGAAATTAATACAAAAATAATTTATTTAGAATGAAAGTTACGAATCAAACACAATAAACGAACACTTAAGCCAAGGATTATCGAAAATTAAATCCAGATTAGTTATAAATAAAGTAATGCCAGTCCATCAAGGTCCATTTACTTGCGTAGCAAGGGCCGGATCAAAAACTGCAATGGCAGTTTCAACAGTATACGTTCCAAGTAATACCCTTCACCAAACTAAACAAAAAAACTCATTAAAACTAATAAAATAATTAAAATTCCAGCTAAACCAGGCTCACAATTAAATTTCTCCGATTATTTAAGCACAAACATGATTCCAATGACAAACCCCAAAGTCCGAATCGTTCTTTTCAATACAATCATTATGGAACCAATGGGAACCGATTTAATTTTACCTTGCAAAGCTGTTGGTTCCCCGAAACCTGATATTTTCTGGATTGACGCAAATGAGGAACAAATTATTGGAAATCAGGATCCTAGGGTTAAGGTAACTGACTTGGACGCACGTTGAAGTCACCGGAATTGAATTTTTTATTTTTGTATGTTTAGATTCTTCCTGATGGGGAATTAAGGATTCAGGATTTATCCTGGTCGGATATGGGATCTTATACATGTATTGCAAGAAATGATTATTCTAAAGATTCTATAACAACTTTTGTTTACCCGCTTTTGAGTGAAAACTAATGAAAAAAACAATTTGTATTCATGTATTTATTGAAGAGTCTGTCTAGTCAATTTTTTTTGAATTAATTTTATTTTGCTATTGTATTTATATTTAAATTTTTTTATATTTCCTATGTAGATTAGTACACATAAGTATTATTGTATTATTTAAACACTTACTCTTAGAAAATAAACTTAGTGCATTTTAAAATACTCCTATTTTATTTAAATACCCGAAATTTCCATCTAGAATATTTTTTTATTCATAGAAACCAAAATTTAATTAATTACGTAAAACTTTAAACGTCCGCCAAACGCGTTAGAGTTAAAATTTCTTCAGTAGTTCTTTGGTTTTCGAAGTGTGCAGACATTCAAATTTTAATAACAATAATATTTAAACAATTACCGCTAATAATTAATAATTTATAAACGCGCTAAATGTCCCGCAAAAATTTAAAAAAATAATTTTATTTTAATAATAACTTAAACATAGAGTGCTGTGAAATATATTAATCATACGCGCGCTTTTCATTGTGACTTTAATTTCCGTTTTTTACCAAAAAAACTAAATAATAATAACAAAAATTATTATAAATAATTAAATAAATATTTGTTTTAACGTTTTACGGTTAAATTTAAACGAATACAACGAAATTTTATTAAAAAAATCGTTTTTAAAGTTTTTAACAATTAAAAATAGTATGCCATGGAAAATCCAAAATGTCCGCGTATGAGTAATTGACGTTTGTAGGTTAATATAAATTTTATTATTAATTAAAAACGATTAATTAAAAATATGTGGAAGTGTTTCGGGTGTGTTTTGAAGAAATCCTGGAGAGGTTATTACATCTGGAGCTGGAGCTGGAACCATTGCATAATATCGACGTAAAAGGTAGGATTTTTATTATTATTTAATTAAATAATTACGCAAATATGGTTTAAGAAATAATATATTTCGCAGAAATACTTTACACTAGGAACAAAATATCTTATATTCAGTCTTAAAATATTGTAAAACTTAAGCTAACTAAATACAAATATAAATAATATTATTAATTATTTACAAACTTAATAATAATCTAATTAATTTTTCCACAAAAATATTAAGTAAAAATTACAACAATTCCATTTATAATTTGAGCAAATCATTTTACAAACAAAGTTTGTATAATAAAGCATTTTACGAATTGTGAAATTTTTACGAAATTTACTTTTTCAGAACAAACAACAAACCTCTGAAAATTATAAATTAAATTAAATAATAAATAAATTAAATAAAACAAAAAAAATATCACTCAATAATAATATAATAATCAATTTTTTTAATAGGAATGTCGCAAAAAAAAATTAATTCTAAAATAAATACCTAATCTAAGTAATAATTATTTAAGTTTGTTCTGAAAACAACCAAAACAGAAAAGAATAAAAACCTATTTCGTAATCTTACAAATAGATCATATATATTTAGACCTTACACGTTTTGTCATGATAAAATACTTTTTACAGCTTCATCAAGTGTGTCCGATGCATCACTAAATGAATCGTTTAAATTTCTATTATTAAAATTAACTAATTCACTGTTAGAGTCAAATTTCGATTGTGGATAACATGTTAATGTATTTATATTTCTACAAGTAACTGCTTGCGTATTTGATGATACATTTTTATCCCGCGACGTAGACGAACTCCCGGATGCATCATGCATCGTATGTCCATCAGTTTTCTCCGTCATTGATGCAATTTGTTGCAAATTTAATATCGAATCAATCGCTGATTGCACTTGCTCATCAATAGACGTATCGAACTGATCCTCATGCGATGAATCATGTATTTCATTTAAACTATCATCTAAATATGTTTCTTCTTGTTTTATTTGCACTGAATTACTTTGATGCGCGGTCGCGTAATTATTTACAACAGGCGATGTTGAATTACATGAAACTAAATCCGAGAAAGACGCTGAATTCCTATTAAATTGCGATGAAATCGGCGCAACACATGGACGCTTCGAATTGTAAACTTCATTATTTTCTAAATTTTTATTTGAATAATCGTAATGCGAGCGTTTGATACTATTTTGTGACGTGGGGTGGGCTGTTGAATCATTTTTCTTCGATGTTTGTTCCCGGTTCTGTTCCGCGAACACTTTTTTATGTTCAATCCGAACCTCGAATTTAACTTCTCCGATTATACTTCCACCGGATTTCTTCGATTTGGAATTATGTTTTTCTACTCGAAATTTCTTCAGAGTTTCCAAGCGGCTTGAATTACTATCGTTTGAGCTACGTTTACTCGACTTCTTAAATAAATCCTCAGATTTATTTGGTTTAATATCGGGTGCATTTGAATTCGACGATAACCGAGCAGTAACTTCACTTTGATCTGATTTAGAATCGTGTTCTAATTTATTTATTTCTGGTATATACCCAAGTTCACGTTGTATACACAACCATTCATCATATTCGTCAGATTTCTGACCGAAATTATCATCAGATTTACTACGATTTTCGATTTTATTATCAATTATTTTCTGACGAAAATTTTTTGTATAACTCTCCTGCGAATTACATCCTTTATTATTTATTTCAATCTCAAAGTTACCGATAATTTTCGTAGTATTATAAGATTCCATTCCAGAGTTCTTATTGGAATTCTTGTCCGGTTTATCGCGGTTTTTATTATCTTGTCCGAAGCAATCTTTATTTAAAAATTCGTCGAATTGTTTCGGACTATCTTCGTACACTCGGTAATTTGTACTATCACTTGATTCATCAGAAAAATAGTTTAAACCGCATTTAATATTAAAATCAGTGTTTGTTGCATCATCGTAACGTATTTCTGATTGATCAGACTTATCCGGTTCGCAATTTTCTTGTTTCACAGTAAACTGATCGGTCTGAATCTGGTGATTAATTGAATTACGTTTCTCCGCTACAAAATCTTTTATAAAATCATCGGTATCTAACGGAATTGGTTTAATATCTTGTTGAGATAAATCTTTAGACGATGGTTTATTCCCGTTGTATATTTCTCCTAAGTTTGTTTCAACATTTTCTTGATTTTCTAATTCATTTTGTAACTTCACATCGGATTGTAACTTCAGAAATGATTGTTGTTCTTCCGCAAGAAACATACGATCAATCATCATTAATTCAGAAGTTTGAACTTCACGCTGTAATAAAATAAATAATTAATGAAATAATTAATCGATTTATAAACAAAAATACTTACCATACTTTCTTTTAATAATAAATACTTATATTTATTTATCATTCCTTGAAATTTCCCAATAAAATGCCGAGCAGTTAATTCGAAAATTTCGTCAGCTTTATCTAAATCTTTTTGAGATAAAATCGGTTGGTTGTAACAATGATATCTGTAATAAATAAATTGATTTAGAAGTTTTATAAAACGATTTAATTATAATAAAGATACTTACCGAACTAAACGTTTACATGCATCAGCCTTATTCGCAAACGGAGTTGTAATATCTGGGTTATTTGCGCCGTTCTGATCAGTTTGCAATTGTTGTTCAATCCTATAATTAATTAAAAAAACAAATTAATTATTAATAATTTTAATAGAATAAACAACAGACTTACAGTTGCGCTTTTGAGTACGTCGGCTTTACAATCCGTTTCCCGGGGGATAATAAAGCAGCAACATTAGGAACATTATTAATTTCAGTTTTAACAGTAACTTGATTATGATTAGGAGACATTTGGCATCCTTTCTCTGATGTTGTTGAAACCGGAGTTATTTTATTCGGTGTTAAAAATGTTGTTGGCGCACTTGTTGTTGAAACTGATGTTGCAATCGATGTATTTGTAACTAGTTTTTTAACTTTTATTGCTGGATTTATATTATTAATTGTTGTTGTAATATTTTGTGAAGTAGCTGTTGTATTATTTGTTGTTGTTGCTGTTGGCGGGTTGTTACTAACGGAAGGTGTTACAACAGGACTTGGGGGAACACTCTGCGATTGTTGCCAATTCGTCGGACTTATCGCGATTATTTGATTACCGTTATGATAATAAACCTTTTGATTTTGATTTACAGATACCTAAAAATATTTTAATTAACTTCCATAATAACTTATTAAACTAGATAAAATAACTTACGACTGGTTGTTGAAGCAAGGAAGTTAAAAAAGTACCATTACTCTTCGACGTTGTTGTTACAGATACAGATTGAGTTGCAACAGTTTCCATATTACACTAAAACAAAATAATCATTTTAATAAACATATTTTAATGAAAAAATCGTTTAATACTTACGTTTAAATTAGTTATATTTTGATTAACAGTCGGTAAAACTTTGCCAGTTGCTAAAATACGCTGTTGTTCCATATATAAATGCCGTAAAGCAGTATGAATATCATTTTCCGGAATATTTGATTCAGTTTTTGATTCATTTTTTGATGCATCTTGACTTTTCTGTTGTAATCTTGCTGTTAATGCCTGAATTTGAAGTTGGACACTCTTTAACAACTGAAAAATGATCATATTTAAACGTATATAAATCAAAATTAAATTAATACAATACCTGTTGTTTTTGCGGTGTTAATTGAATCGTTTGAATTCGTTGATAAACTGTATTTGGTTTCACCGGAGTTTGTTCGGAGTTACTCGCAGAATTTGAGCTAGTTTGAGGCTCATTTTGAGGTGCTACAACATTACTACCGATAATTAACGCCGGTAATTGTTGATTTTGATTGATTTCTGGTGGAGCATGCCCTAAAAATATTATAAATTACAATGAAATGATTCTTAAACGAATAAATAAATAAATACCTGAGAAAACTTCGTTTTCTTGTTTAACATTCATTTGAATCAATTGCGGCAACATAATATTTTCATTATTTGATTGTTGATTATTTAATTCCGAAGTATTATTTAAAATTTGATGCATATTTTCACTTAAAATATCAATTTTCGCGACTAATTGTCCAGCGTTTGGACCGGGTTGTATATTAACAATTTTATGATCAACATTCGGTAATTCCTGACTTAATTTTTGACTTATTAATTGGCCTAAATTAGTCGAATTTATATTTAAATTCGACAAAAACTGTTCGACATTAATATGATTTGATTCAGCACCATTTAAAAACTGAACTTGTTTGTTTTCAACAGTTTGATTTGAAAATATCATATCTTGATGTTCGGTTTTAACTATTTCTTGATTATTTGATGAAATTAATATTTTCTTATCGGTGTTTTGTTGCAACAAAACTTTATTATCATTATTAGATTGTTGTAATATTATTAATTGTTCTGATTGATTTTGTTTAAGCATAGTTTTCTGATTAGCTAATAATTGTTGTGTAATCATTTGTTGATTTGTATTTTCAACCAATTTATTATTAGTAGTTACAGTATTTGTTGTAAAAGTTTTTGTAGATGAATTAGAATGTTGGATACAGATTATATTTTGTTGGGGTTGTTCTGTTGTTTCGTTAACAGCCGGGATAGGCATCGCTTGTGAATTAGGGGCGCTTTGCGCCCCTAAACTACTTTGTGTTGCTTGTAAAACACTTTGCGAACTTATAGTATTCGAAGAAATCTGACTTGTAGTATTGGTTGAAAAGACAATTTGACTGCTATTTGATTGGACTTTATTTACCGGTGGTTGCGCTAAACTAGTAGCAGAAAAATTACTCGGAATTTTCGGTTGTTGCTGCTGCTGTTGTTGTTGTTGTTGTTGTAAATTATTAAAATGCTCTAAATTAGTTGTTTTAACAACATTACTAGTTAGCTGTTCCTGTAAACTTTTAGATACAACACTTTTAGTATCAAATTGATTCGTTTTCCTTTTAGTTTTATTATTTTTCGGGCTTTTATTTAAATTTTTATCATGTTCCTTTAAATTCGGACGTTGCATATAAATCGTTTGACCGTTAACATTAACTTGTCCGTTACGTTTTAACGTTTCAAGTTGTTCCGGTGTTAAATTCACAATATAAGGAACATTACTTTGCGTATTTGTCGGAACATTTTGATTATTAACTGGCGGAGGTGGTGGCGGTATTGAATTTTGCGAATTATTAGGAATCGAATGTACTTGATTTATCGATTGAGTTTCTTGTAAAATCGATTGATTCTCCGTTGTTTTAACACTTGGTATTGCATTTTGAATAATATTCGTCGTTTTAGTTGTTGTTTCAATCGGTTTTTTAACTGGCTCCGTTACAGTCAAAGGTTTTGGTTGATGAGAACTAGTTTGATTACTAACTGACGTTAAAACTAAATTACCACCTTGTAAATTAATCCCGAAAATACTTTGTAACAACAATTGCGATTGAATATCCTGATTTAAATTAGGATCATGTTGTAGTATTAATCTTCCATCTTCACTTAACGCGAGTTTAAACCCGCCTGTACGTTGCTGCATTGTATTATTCCCAAAATTATTAACATCCGCCGTTGGTTGGACAATTGTATTAGTTTGAAGAAAATTCGGTAATGCTAAATTCGTGTTCGGTATCGTTAAATTAGTGTTCGGTATAATACCGTTGTTAATAGTAATATTACCGGAAAAATTCGAAATATTCGGTGCAATAATTGCGTTCGTAGCACCTTGGTTTAATATTAAATTAGAATTATTCGACGCACAATAATTTTGAACTTGTATATTTGAAATAGCGTTTGGTATATTAAAATGCGCATTTAAATTTTGTACACCAGGTAAATTTTGAACAATATTTGTTGGTGTTTGCTGTGTTTTTTGAACATTTGTCGAAAAATTCTGACTAACTTGTGGTTTACTAACTAAATTATCGGTGTTTAAGCTTTGCGATAAACTCGTAGATGTTACCAAACTGTTTAAAATATTCGGAAAATTTTGATTCGAACTCTGAACAGTCGGTAGAAATTTTTGATTCTGTATCGACGATAACGCTGACTGTGTTTGCGAGTTTGTTGGAAATGTTGTAAGGCCAGCTTGTGATGTAACTCCAGAAATACCTGGTATATTTTGACTATTAATAACAGAAAAATTTTGTCCCTGATTATTCAAAGCTTGCAGAAAGTTCGCCAAATTCTGATTATCATGCGGAATAGGATTCAAACTTAAATTTTGCACATTTTGAACACTCGGCGTTGATGTAGTGATTTGCGATAAAATCTGACTATTTGAATTAATAAAATTCTGCGTCGAATTCTGACTAATCAATCCAATTTGCGCCAAATTTTGATTGATCGCGTTTATGTCTGATAAACTTTGTTGCACGGATATTTGCGATTGACCAAATGTTGTTATTGGTTTATCCGAAAGGAGAGAATTCGTCGTATTTGTCGTACTTAAGTTCTGACTTAATTTCGAATTATTATCTTGCGTTACACCAGTTATTTGAATGTTTCCAATCCGTTTTGGAATGTTAAAATCATTTTCTGATGTACTTGGTGATGATATTATTGGAGATTCAGATTTTTGAACGGGTTTCTGTTCTGTATTTGTTGTTGATTCTGATGTATCAGATTCAAACATAACATCATCGTCATCTCCGATACCTTTAAAGTATTCAATGCAATAAAGAAACTATAATATATATTTAAATAAAAAAACTTACCACTTAATTTCATAATACTGCCAAGATCTAATTTCGTATCTTTATTTTTTTTCTTTTTCTTCGGTTTACGTTTCGGGGGTGGTAATTGTTCTGTGATATTATTACCGGTTTGTTGTTGCGTAGGGCCTGGTAAACAAGCCCCAATCAACCCCTGATGGGGCTGCATATTTACGGTACCTGAAGCACCTGTAGATATTAATTGCGGTCCACCAGGTGCTGAAATAATTTGAGTTTGTTGTTTATTCGGTTGATTAGAAGCTTGTTGAATTTGTTGCGTCGATTGCGTCAATTGTTGCAAGTTTAAACTTTGATTATTCATTGCAATATACGTTGGAGCTAATGGCTGGATCATTCCATTTGCTGTTAAAACTCTAACCAACTGCTGAGGCTACAAATTTGCATTATAATTAATTAAGATATTTGCAGATAGTTTCAATAATAAATACCTGTTGTATAGTGGTGCTTCGTTGAGTCGCAGCATGTTGTAATATCACTTGAGGTGCAGCTTGAGCTGTTGTAGGATTTTGTTGTAATATTAAATTCTGCTGAGCACCTAGTTTACCAGCGGCAGCTAACTGACTCGCTGAATTCGGCGTATTCGGGCGTAATATCAACTGAACCCCATGCGCGGTATTTTGTTGTACAATTAAAGGCATCTACACAATATATATATTAATTAAACTATTTATTCTTTAAAAGCACAGACACACGATTATTACTTGATTTAACAACAAAGTTCCAGCTTGAGCTGTCGGTAAAATTGCTTGATTCGGTAAAACAATTTGTGCAGGACTTGCTGCCGGTTGTATTTGTTGTGTTGTTGCTGAATTTTGACTGATATTAGAACTATTACGGCCGGATTTTGTTGTTAATTGGGGCGAAGCCCCAGACGACGGCGGTTTCGGTAGTATATTTTGCGGCGGTTTTATTTTTATTAACGGTGATTGTTGTTGAAGATTTTGAGCAGGCGGAGCTGCAATTTTTAACATATTTAACTTATAAATAAATAAATAATAAAACTAAAAGTTAGTTGTGTGTATTTATTTTTATTTAACATAAAAAAAAGTGTTTTTTGTTTATATTTATTAGTACCTATAATAGTTTGTCGAGTAATAACTGAATGGTTTTGATAAGTTGAGGCAGAATTTGGATTTGCGTGAATGATTTGAACTAAATTCGGTCCAGAAGTCATCACAGGAATTTGTTGAAAAGCCTTTAAAAATCAATCAAATAAATTAATATTTTAAACAGATTCATTAATGAATTAATTAATAAAACCTGTGGTAAAATAGGCTGCGGAGTTGGTGGTCTTATATGTTGCGGACTTGCCACAGGACTTTTAATTCCAGCAGCTCCACTAGCAATACTCGAAATCGAATTAGCCGGACTTGAAATTTGAACATTATACGGACTAACTGCATTGCTCGGATAATTCGGACTCGGATTTGAGTAACTACTCGGACTCATCGCGCAAATACCAACACCATTATTTAAATTACTCAAATTTGGAGTATTTGAATTCAAAATTGAATTGTTAATACTCGTAAAATTTGTGCCAGAGGCTTTCGTCGAAGTTATAATATTCCGCGTTTGTTGTTGCGGAATAAAATTATTCGAACTGCTGATAGGAACATTATGTAATAAACTTTGAACAGTATGAACAGAATTTTGTTGTATCCCCTCGAAATTTAACATCTTTTGAGGTTGATTCACAAAATTTGTTGCTGCAGTTTGTTGCTGCTGCTGTTGTTGTTGTTGCGTTCGTAGCTGTTGTTGATTAAAATTAAATTTATTTATATTTTGACTATGAACAAATTGATCCAATTGTAATGATGTTCTAGGCGTTTGCGGTTTTTTTATTTGATTCTCAACCTGTGATGCTGACGATGCTGTTGAAGCTGTTTTCATCGGTTTAGAATAGATATTTATTTTAGGTGTTTGATAGCCCATATTTTGATTTAATTTTGAATCTAAATTTAAATTATTTGAACCGACTAATGTACAATTTGTATTTAAAACCTCGTAGTTACTTAAATCATTTTTAATAGTTGTTTTCGGAGTGTTTTGTAAATTTTTCGATGGCGATTTACACATTTTGTGCGTATTTTTTGACGGTGTATTATTTGATGACATTTTATTTATATTATTAAAAACAAATCGTTATTATTTATTTATAATTGACGTTTATTTTAATAATAATTGTGATGTTTTACGAATAAATTAATTTATTTCTTATATTTAAATTAAAAATCACAATAGTTTAATGAATTTTATTGCAATTATTTTTAAAATTATTTGTACTATATTTTCACAACAGATTGTTTAAACACTGGTTTTATTATTATATAGATATTTTATTTTTCAAGTCCCTTAAAAACTAACACTTCTTATTAAAGTTCGTTTTTTCCTTTTTGTTGACCACTGCATTTATCCAAATTCGAATAGTGCCATTGTAACGTTTAATTTTTTATTTAAATATAAATTATTTCTAAACATTATTTCAGTAGATTCATCATTGTAGAGGAAATTTTTTTTTTTTTAGTCTTCCCTCTATAAAAGATGTATTATTTCACTGGTATTCTTAATTTCTGTATTAAATACAAACCAATATACTTCTCAATAACTTGCCAATTACAAGTATTTTATTATTTATTACCTGAAAAATATAAAATTTTATTAGATGCTATAAAATCTACAAAGAAATATTATTTTATGATGTAAGAAAATTTGCGCGGGACTCAATAAACTTGTATTTATTATTATTATTTATATAAATAATAAATTATCCTTACTTTTTATAATTATTTAAGTAAATAAATCAGCCATTATTGTTAATTTCACATAAAAAAAACCAATAAATATTTTGACATGAACACAATAATGGCATTTTCAATAGCCATATTGAAATATTTTTCTTATTATTATCCATATCCTAATAAAACAAGCGTGTCGGTTGGTAATACAGTAAATTACATCAAATAAAATGCAAATAATATAAATAACAATAATCAATAAATAAATAATCAATTATTGCCCCCGAAAAAAAACGGCAAAAATAACGCGTCAAATATGTAACATAGTAGGCCATGAAAAATTCAATTGTTTGTCTAAACAGTGAAACATATGACAATTTAAACGTCAAAAATAAATTCATTTTTAATTACAAATTGATTAAATATACATAAAAACACATCTATACATTGATTAGAATTAATATGTATCATCATTTTCTTTGTAAGTTATCTCATATTACGAAAAAAAGCGATTATAATCATAAATGATTGACAGTCCGCCATATTGTTTAATAAGCGCGTACGGTAAACCTTCTGACAAACTTTCAAATAAATAAAAATCATTTAAACAAATATATTTGTATATACAAACAAAATAATTACTTAAAAACAAATAAAAAACATTATTGATTAATATATTATAGAATAAATAGCGTAGCATTAATAATATCAGACCTGCTGACAAGTAATAGGGAGTTTACCATACGGAAAATTTTTAATTAATTAAATAAGTCAAGGTCATAATAAATGCAATTAAAAACAATGCAATTGTTTAAAATAATGTTAATTATTAATAAAATTTGCATTTATTTGATGTTTAAGTTAAATTAATGCATTTTTTGTTATGATTTAGTAGAAAAATTAATTAGATCAGGTGTTTAACGGTTATTAAGTTAATTAGACGGTAAATTAATTATTTTATTTAAATTATTACTAGAATCAACGACTTTCTAGTAACCAATCAGAAAACTTGTACATAAGCTAGTTGTAGTAGTGGGGGAAAGTTAAAAGAAGAGGGGGAACTAGTAAAATGATTTGACGAAAAAAGTGAAAATCATTTTAAATTACTGTCAAATTAATATATAAACAAACAATAATAATAATAAATGAATGATCAATAAAAATGTCACACAATTAAGTCATAAAACACAATGTTATATTAAAAATCAATAAAAAAATTAGGTTATGAATGTAACAATACAATTACAATCAAAATAATAATAACAAACACAAATATAATGGTTAATTTTTATTTTATTTATAAAAAATAATTTTTTTCCTACGTATTTTATAAAAATGTAATAAGAAAAGCGCAAACCACATGCAAAGAAATTTCTATATAAAATGAATAAAATTCTACGTACCTCCACTTTCACAACACGACAAAATGATCCGGGGGTCACAACAGCAAAAACACGGAATCCCGTCATTTGATTGGTCGACGCCAAGCGTCATTTGTTTCACAAAAAAATAACAGCATCCCGTTTACGGTAGTTCCGGCTTTGATCAACAGATGCTCTTGACAATCAAGTGACAATTGCTTATTTTGACGTGCGCACACACGCAATTTTCAACCCTATTGCCACTTGACATAAGAACTTTACTACTAAAAATAAATTTGATTGCTTGTGATAAATGTTGTAATATAATCGCTTATTATTGGTTTGTTACTGATATTATTATCATTTTTTAATAGTAACAATGAAATTTGATTAATCAATTGTTATTTTAATGACATTTAGCATTTATTTGCGTTTTAAAACATACAGTAGGCGTTTACTTTGACTTGACAGCTGCATTTGTTTTCTGATCAAATAAACAATGAATCATCTTATTCAATTAATGACAGTTGCATTTGTTTTTAATCCAGTGATTAAACAAAATTAACTCTAATATATGACGTACATTAAGCATTTATAACCTTAAAATATGAAATAAATACTATAATAATATATAGAAAACTAGTTTTATTTAAATAATTCAATAGTACAAGGTATAAATGTTTAAAAATGCTTAAAAAATAATAAAAAAATACGGAATAAAATTAAGAACATTCCATCGTAGCTAATGAATTCGAATTTTCATTTAACATTTGTATATTTTGTTCATTTAACGAATTATTTGCACCATTTTGTTCCTGGGCGTTTGGATCTTCCCAGGAGATTTTAAATCTAGTGACACGTGGTTCAGATCCTAAAATATTCCTTGTTACCTATAAATACGAGCGCAATTAATAATTCAGTTATTAATTAATCTGAAATAAATAGTACTTTATCGAATTGAGGTGGACTTGGTGGATTCTCGCGTAGTTCTGGGTCGGAATATTCGTTATTTATAAAATATCCAACTCTTATAAATTCTTGTCCTGAAATATAAACATTTTAAATTAATTTCCTTGTTAAATATAAAGGATATTTAGTAATTTACCTCTGTATGAACATGTTAACAATACAACAGTCACACCGATAGCATCGTTTTCAGGGATTCTTGCAACGTTAGGTGGATCAGCCTAAAAATCAATTAATTTTCCAGCTTTTTATATACATTTAATTAGTTTTTATGATACAAACCTGAAAAACAAACATATGCTTTCCTTCCGGAATAGGTCCTACATAAACTGAATCTAAAATCTGATCATATTCTTCACTTTCAGCTGATCCTACATAAATCATTTTCCATTCTAAGTCTTCTTTTAATTCCTCGATACATTCAAATGTTATTTCAAATTGAAATGGATTAGAAAATGGACTAGGATTATCCATAACAACAATATTACATAGTTGCACCTTAGCCATACTATAAATAATAATAAAAACGTTGCATCTATTGTAAATAATTAATAAATAAATATTTATACCTGTATTTTATAGGTTAGAATTTGAATGATGTCAATAAAACTATATAATTTGTAACGAATAATGCAACAAATTCAATATTTATTTAAACATTTAATCAAATTTTATGTAATTACACTAGATTTTAATCTATTTACGTAAATATTGCAGATAATTACAAATAAATTTTCGTTAAAACAGCAAATTCTGGCGGTAAAATTGAGTAATTGTATGCGTTCATTGTTCCCACACGAAATTAACTGTCATTGCAAAAAAATATATAAATAAATTATTATTATCCCTGCAATATATTTGCATTAATATAAATTTAAGTATTTCGTTGTTAAATTTTAAAAATATTTTATTTAGAACATTATTTTATGTTAATAAAACGCATTATAAGTTTTCAGTGCAATAAAATTGCACTGAAAATTTTTACGGTGTAAACAAACGCAGGTATACTAAGTAAGGTATGTTTAGTACAGGTTTAGTTTGAAAGGATGATTATAGACGTCGCATCATGGAAATGTCATTAAAATAATTAATAAAATTGATTTTAATGCTTAATTAGGAATAAAAAACGTTTAATACTTAATGAAATTTTTATTACATCGTTTTTGTGAAACAAGCATTTACAATGATTTGTTTAAACACAAAAATAGAACAATTTACATCTAACATACAACAGCGATATCTATATAAAAATAAATTTTTTAGGCAGAAATATTGTTTAATTTTTAAAAAAATATTACAAATACAATACTTAAAAAGAAATTACGTGTTTTGCGAACTGTTTAACTAAATAATTATTAATTTCATTATGGAATAAATCGAATATTAAATTCGTAAAATGTCTTTTCAAAGTAGATGTTAAATTAAATGCATTACTAATAAAATTAATAATTATTTAATTCGAAATTTAAGCAATTTTTTTTTGTAGTTTTTTTTAGTTTCTTTGAATTTTACATGCCACACTTTGTAATGTGCAATAATACAAATTTAAAACTATTAATGTTATAATAAAAAGGTTTTTTTTTTCGGTAACTTATTGGTATTTTAAAACAGTTTGTTTAACTTTCTCGTAATTAGCACCACTGAACGTATCGACAGTATTCCCATTCTTGATGAAAACAAAAGTTGGCATGCTTGAAATATTGTACTCAACAGCAAGTTCCTCGCATTCATCGACGTCCACCTGAAAATAATGCATATCATTTAGCAACAGATATATTTTTAAGTGTAATTATCAGTCAACAAGATAAAAAACTACACGTAACTGATAAACAAATACATGTAGCACTGATAAAGCATCTTACCTTAAGGACAATTAAATTGTTGGTCATTTCGGCGGCTAATTCCTCCAATTTTGGCGCAATCATTTTGCAAGGACCACACCATGTTGCGAAAAAATCGACCACCACCAATTTATCGCCTGCTTCTTGTAATTTCGCTTGGAAATCAGCCTATTATAANATTTAAATACAATTAAAACATACAAATTCAGTTATACTATATTAAAATAATAAGAAAGCCCATCTAAAGACATAAGGATATAAAATTTTCAAGGTTATTTCAAAGTATATCATAAAACAAATACGCCATTAAATATTAACAATCACCACACCAAATAATTACAAATAATTAACTAAAAAAACCACACCTAATCATTCGAAATTGATTAAAATCAAATACAAACATTCAAAAAATCAATAATACTTAAAAAAATATTAATTTACATACTTGGTCCTTAATGTGGATTGCCATTTCGAACAAATTTCAATAAAGTACGATTGGATTTTTTTTTTTGAATAAGTATCACCGGCTTTTCCAGGCACGTTTTCACCCGAACAGATCGCAAATGGAATGCTATAAATTCTAACGAACTTAAAATTCACTTCAGAAATGACTCATACAAGGATATTTCTAAGAAACGACGTGTTTTGTTGTATATATTTCTTTCTAGAGCGTTTTTATTAACAATGACAGATGTATCCAAGTATAGCGTTACTTAGAATGCGTCACTTAAGCAATGATGCTATTGAATGCAAGGTGTGTTTAATATAGGAAATGGCCGTCAATTTTTATACATGATTTAATATTTATTTATATATTTTACATCATTTACATTAATTATCAATCATAATTAATAATAAATCAATTTTCATTTATTCTGTACAATATTTGACAGATTAATAATTATACGATAAAAGTGCTTTAAGGTAATACAGAAAACTGTAATTTTTAAGTTATCTTCTAATACTTATGAAGCAAAAACTTGGACGGGTTGTTCATAGGTAGCGCCAGCATACTATTTTGAGTTGATTTAAAAATCGATTTTTAAATCCAAATTGATATTACTTAAAGCCTTTAAACTAAGAAATTACTATATGTAATATAGCAATATAATTAATAAAAATAATATATAGCATATTTTTCAGTATTTGAATACTTGAAATTAATAAAAAATCTTGAATAATTAACAATAAACTATCATTTTCGTTGCATTGATAAAAATCAATATATATATAATATTTCATTGCATTTCGGATAATACTTTACGATTAATAACCAAAAAACTGATAAGAATTATCAGTAAAGTTGCATTTCTGGTCAAATTTGATTCAATCTTTAAATTAATACAGTTTTATTAATGTTTTGATAAATACATCTAAGTTAATTGAATAAAATTCATTATTATTAATTTATGCTATCATGTTATTTGTTATCATTTCCGGTTGATAAATTTCAACCAAAAGTTAAAAGATATGTTTGCAACAATTAATTTTACAATTATTATTAATTTCGAGTTATAAAATTCAATATATTGGAAACTATTGGATAAAACTGCTTCAATTAAAGTATTTAATAGTTGAAATCATAATTATTTCAAAATATTAATAAAATTAACAATCAAATTCAATAATCAATATAACAAAACTGATCTTTCAAAAAAGCCAACAATTAAAATATATATATATATATTCCAAAAATGTGTCTATCATATATGATATTATACAACATTTTGAGTATCTCTGATTTTTATAATATCTTAATTAAAAAAGGTGATGACCATTTTATACCTGCTAAATTTGGAGGTCTGAACAAGTTCGTTTAATCATTTTAGAGTCGCGTTTCGTTTAGTTAGTATCGGTCGAGAGTGACGCTTCCTTTTTATTTTTTGGGAAGTGTTCCAGGGCATTATTAAGGGATTTTTATTAATAAAATATAAGTTTTATTGTTAATAATAATATATTTAATACTAATTTAAATTTTTGTGTGTGTTCAAATTATTCAATCCTGCTAGAAACGCTTCGAAGGACCAATTGCCACGTGGTGACTCCCGGACGGATTCCAAGACTCCCGGAAGGACTTCAGGACTCCCAGCAGGTACCCAAAG
>NEEE01004029.1:32121-49994 GCA_002278615.1 Pogonus chalceus | reverse complement strand
AAAAAAAAAAAAACTCAAAACTCGACTTCCTTAAATAGTCAACAAACGAAACCGGCATTTTAATTAGATCAGCAAGAACAAGTTATATGCGTATTCAAGAAACAATCAAAATTCTATTGTAAATGAAGTTAACTCAAATATTTTGGTTCCGAAATAAATGAAGAATTTTAAAGATAAGAGATCGGAATAACTGATGCATGAAAAATTAAATGAAGCCTGGCACAAAAAGAAATTATACTCGTAAGGTTCATCATAACGCCACAAACAATACATGAAAGCTTGTTGTGATAATGATTTTCCATGTTCATGTATAATCACAAAGTAAAAGAATTAATTCTGCTCAAACCTCAACCAGTACAATAAAAGCACTACACCAAATTTTACTTTGTGAATTTCATAGTCAAGAATTAAAAAAAAATCCAGTCCAAATTAGTCAAGTTTTACAAGGAAAGAATAGAGAAACTGCCAGGAAAATGGAAAAAGATTGTAGAAAATAGTGGTGAATATAACGTAAATACTAATTTTGTTACTTAATAAAACCAAAATAAATGCCTTATAAAAAACCGGAAGTATTTTATGACTCGACCTTATAGTTTCATGGAGAAAAATATATATTTTGAGAAGGGCAATTAAGTTATTATAGAAGGAAGAGTAAAAATGCAAAGTATGTGGACACTTTTTATTCTTACTTAAACAGACAAGGAATAGGCTTCCATTAATCTAACCAGAAAAACAATATAGAGGTGGCCCTGAAAATTCTAGAGCCATAAATCGTTTAGACTTCTCCAATATAATAAGGGATGAATCAGTATTTCGAGTAGCTGGTCCAGCTAAACATGTATTTCTGAAAACAGATGTTTTATTTACTACTCCATAGTCAATTCTAGATCAGCTAGGCATTTCAAGCCAGGCACCGTGGGTAACTTTAATGGAAGATGCCAAAATTTGTAATTAAAATTAATGCTAATTGATTTTGTGTAAAATTTATTTAAATTTAAATAATTTTGTAAGAGAACGTAAATATAAAAATTTACTGTATTTATTAATAAATCAATATATTTTTTAGATTACGGAATGCATAATAGCATTTCAGGAACCACCTGCGAAGGCATCCCTTCGTACAGAAGGGATGTTGGTTGATAACGGGATTGCTGTCAGGCTATGGTAGCATGATGGCACGGTATATGTGGGAAAAATTTGGGTTTTTTAAATAGTATTATTATTCTCATTTCGAAATATTAATTATTATAATTGTGTTACAGAGAACAATACATATAAATATAATTTTTTTAATATTCTTGTTTTTATTTAAATACATGATCATAATTTATACTTTTATTATACCCATTCCATTTACAAATTATAAAATTGCATTCTTTATAAAATTTAAATGTTAACAACCTGATAAGCACACACACAGTCTGTTGCTAAATGATTGTTTTTTTTTTAACCTTTAATTTAATCTTAGCGTTAATAACTAGCTCATACGAACAACATCATCATTTGTCTTTCACGTTATCAAGAAATAATATTGTGCTATACTTCCAAAATTGTTTCCGCAAATACCTCCCAACGCCCACAACAAATAATTTCTACTACTGCAATTATTCACCACCTCCCGCGATCAATAAGTTTTACTTCAGTAATCATCCCCCAGTCGCCCCAAAACCATTAATTTTTATTTCTGCAATCATTCACCCCGCTCCACCGTAGATAATTTAATCAACGCACGCCGAGTGACCTGGAGCGTCAAAAATGGATGTCAAATTGAAAAAAACACAGCCTACGACGACGACGGCTATGGCAAAAATCGTCTCCCCAACCCCAAGTTACCCGAAAAAGGCACATTGATGACCTGCGAGGTCTTCAGATGTTGATGGCGTGTGCGTCAACAACAATTTTTTCGTGGAGAGACGTTAGAAAAATCAAACTTCATTTTTGAACTATTGCAGAGGCAAATGTAAATTCGTATAATTACACTGGCCACTTGTTTCAACGCACTTCAGCAAAACTTTAAGCTAATAAGAAGTGGATGATCTTGGGTTAAAAAGAAATGGTTGGTGGCACTCTTCCACAGTAGCTGAAAGCTACGAGGAGAATTCTTTTCAGAACAAAACTGAATTCGCCGAAAACATTTTCTGTGAATAATTACACTCAAACCAGTGGCATTAGTATAAACCCCATGACATATAATGACGAGTCAGACTCGTCAATCATTTTATGGGTCACTATAGACATTGACGAGCCTGACTCGTCAAGCGTTTATTTCGTCGGACGCCGTCCAGTATACAATTAGATTACATAATTGTTTCACTCGTCAGTCGATTCTCGTTTGTTCATAACGTTTGAGATGGCCCGACCTCCTACCTTCTCAACTCCACTAACAAAAAAGCAACGAACATATAACAAGAAGAACACCGAAAGTAACATTCAGTTTAGCACGAATCTCTCTCGGTGAATGTTAAACTAAACAATATTTGAATTTAGAAAAGATTATAAACAATCCCTCTATCATGTATAAGTCGGGTGCATTATATGAAAGTGACGATGATAGTATAATTCGTTACTCTAGTGATGGTAATTATAGTGACACCGGCCATCCAAGTGTTCATATCCTTGACTATTCAAGTGGTAGTTTAAGTTCAAATAAAATGTAACTCTGTTCTACGAAATGTTCGTAAACGTGCATGACCCATATCAAGCCGTGAAGATTCTGATGTAGCAGACGATGAATGAAATTGAACAGAAGAATAAAATATTGTAAACATAAAAGAATTTACTGAATCTTCCGGTATCAATTCATTATTATTACGAATATTAGGAGCAAATTTAACACCTTTGCGTGTTTTAAAACAAATTTTATCTGACGAATTTTTTGAAATGATACTCAGGGAAACAAATACATATGCAATTCAAATGAACACGGAACATATGACGAAAATGAGCAGAGACTAGTTTTCAGTAACCACTGCTGAAATGAAGGCATATTTTTCGTAATCCATTATAATGTCACAAGTAAAAAAACCCAAAATGTACCTGTATTGGTCAAAACGCAGAATATAAGAAACACCTATCGTTTCGGAAATAATGCCTCGCAAACGTTTCCTATCTATAACGGACTAACTCCACTTATAATGAGATGATGTCTCCAGAAGATAAAATACGAAAAGTTCGATCTGTAGTCGAATAACTAAATACCAAATTTCAACAATTATAAGTTCAAGAAAAAGATGTAGCCATAGACAAATCCCCCATGAAATTCAGAAGGCGGATGTAATGCGCACAATTTATTGCATCAAAACGAGGGAGATTTGAGATAAGATTCTAGAAGTTATGCGAATCTACTTCTGGGTATTGTTCTCGGTTTAAAATTAATAAAGGGCAGGATAAAATTCCAGGAAGTGATGTACCTGTATCGCAAAATGTAGTAATGGAACTAGCTGAACCTATTTTAAAGAAAGGGTATAACTTGTTTTTAGAAAATTGGTATTCCTCGCCAGAATTATTTAACATTTTGAATAAAAATAATACAAAATAATTGGATCGGTTAGGTAAAATCGAGAAACTAGGCCAAAAAAGCTTACATCGTACAAACTAAAAACGGGGGAGGTAATACCATTACCTTGTAGAGGTATTCTGTGCTTACGCTTGCGTGATAAGACAGATGTATTTATTATGACCAGCAAACAATCAGAACCAGAAGCGGTTGCCAAAAAAAGAAAGGAAGCGAGTAAGAAAATGTTTTAAAACCCAGCTGTAATAAAGTACAACTGTGGAATGCGAGGTGTCGATAGACAAGACCAATTTCTGGCAAGTTTCCCACTTATGCGGAAGAGTGTCAACGATATAAAAAATGTTCTTTTATATGGTTGAAATAGCTCTGCAAAGCTTACATACTATATTCCATGTTGCCTAATTCAACAAAGCAATTAGTAGTAAATTATCGATTAAATATTGCAGAAGACATGCTATATAATTTGTCTCTTTTTAACTATCCAAAACGTGGTCAACCGTCACATAATGAATGCCCGATTCGGTTACAGGCCAAGCATTGCGCACATTTCCCTTAACATATTCCTTCGACTAATAAAAAGAAATCACCTACAAAAAGATACCACGCGTGCGTAAAACATAACATAAGAAGTGGAACAACATTGCAGTGCAATAAATGTTTAGTGCCTTTACATGTTCAAAAATGTTTTGAAATATTCCATACTGTGCCGAACTATTTAATTATTATTTTTTAACGTTAGTTATTTGTTCTTTAATAACACCAAACAGACTAATAAAAATCCAAAAATAAAACGCATTCTTTCTCAGATTTCACGTAAATGTTCAGTTAAGTGAATTAAAGAATATTCTTTGATCGCATCAATTTCCATTAATTTGTATGTCAGGGGGTTAATAATTGTTCTAATTGTACATTTAATATTCGAACTAAGATAGAATCCAACAGTGAAAGCTCTTTTAGTATTACTAATGACAGCGATCAAAATTCTGATAGAAAAAGCAATAGAGATAAAAAATTTGACTTTGATACGTTTTTAGACAACTATAAATCTTAACTTAATATCCATACAAAAAAATTTGAAAGAGAAGAAGAAACTCATGACAATATTATCATTCGAAACATTGGAAGAAATTTTACAAGAGCAAGATTGTTACATGACGTATTTCCAAACATTAATGAACAAGATGCAAATCAGTTTGTGCATCACACCGACCATGTCCACACAGTCTACGACTGCGTCTATAGTAACAGATCCTGCGTGTGAATCAATAACTTTTACTGCACAAAAGAGAAAAATAGAAGAAATTTTCAAAGAAGTGAAATGTCCAGAAAATACCTATGGAATTTAATCTATTATTTTTAACAACCAATCAGAACGTATCTGTACTTTGAAGTTGAAGGAAGAGACTGGGTTTCAAACGGTCAAATTATAAATTTACCTATTTAGTTCAATAGTAGCCAAAGAACCGAAAGATTGGTGGAAGAATGCCATTATGAAAACCGTCTTCTTAACCAAAAATCCGACCGTTCTGATGCAGATAACTCTGAATCGATTAATTCAATAAGTATAAAAAAAAAAATAATGAAAAAGAATCCAGAAAAAGATGTCAAGAAGAAAAATTTATGGAATACGTCAAGATATTCCCATGTTCTCCAATGAAATTGGTATTTACTCGAGATGAATTACATTCGTCTGAATGAAAATTTTTGGATCCTAGTTGTTAAGTTATTTAAAAAATATTGATCGAATTATCTCCATTGACATTATTAAATAATTTTCGTGAAATACACTGTAACATTAACATAACGAGCCTTAATGGAAATTTCCTATAACTGCCGTAAGAGCAAATGCAAAATATACCTTCACATTACGTATACATTTTATCAAAAACCTAGAACGAATTTTTAATCATTGAAGAATATAGATGGAAAGTATTATTGACCTCTGTTCAACTTATAACCTTTACGTAACGTATGCTATCAATTATTCACCTTTAATTCCACAATAACTAACCTTTTGCATGGCTATTTAATGGACTTGCACAAACATTTCGATAATGTTGTGAACATTATTCTGCTTGGTCAATATAAAGCGAGAAAGTTTGTGAATATTTTTCAGATTAATGAGGTCTCATTCGGTATTACTGCTATTGCTGTATACAGGGCTGTAACTAGCTTTATGTGGGTCCTGGGCAAGACTTTCAAATTAGCCCCACTTCTCCTTCAATAAAAACAAACCTTCCATGAATATACGATAGTTCTGAAAATCTTGTTCTTTCATTTTTTAAAGTTTGGTAACAGTTTTAATAAACACAAAATAATACTCTTTTTGAGACGCCTTTCTGAGTTACGGCTCTGGTTGTATGTATTAATCATCAAATGTGCGAATTGTCACAATGGAGAAAACTGAGTCAATCAGTGGCACTTCAACCACGACATCTCCATAGGAATATTCTTTTAGGGAGGTAGAATTTCCATCGGGTAGCACATCAGGAGATAAGTGTACGGCGGATATACCCCAGACTTCATATACTTCAGAACCGACTCCAGCTTCTTCAGAGCCTGTAGAAGCCACTGCAACAGCTACTATTCCTTGTATGTACTACAAGAAAAAAATTACATTTAAAGCCTTCGAATGCCTTGGACACAAAAAAATTTTCACTAACTTGATGTTACCGAAACATCGGTAAATTTTTGGGACTATTTAAAAAACAAAATCAAGAAGATACGGACATTGCATTTGGGACCTACTACATTTTTATTATTTACGCGATTTTTAATAACTGAGCTATTTGCTTTGTATAAAAAATATTAATGTTCAGTTGTGGCTTTAAAAGGAGGTGATGAGCAGATCAATCGCCAGGGGCCTCGCTGTTGCAAGGGTCACACAAAACAACCCGATTAGTTTTACTTAAGCTTTTAGTTATAACAATAAATTTATTTAATTCATAGTAAACTATTATCAGGTTAATCCAAAAGTTCCTGCGCATTAACAGCAAGCATGGGATTCATTATGATTCGCTACTAGACCAGGGATGCCCAAAATGTGGTCGGCGGAGCCCTGGGAGTCCGCAGCAAAGTTCATGGGGCCGCGGAACATAATACTCTTTACATATATATTATTTTGTTTGATGCAAACTGTTTTTTTAAAAATACAAGAAACTAAAGAAAACAGTAAAGTATTTTTCTTAAAAAAAAAAAAAATAAAAAAGAAATCAGCTTCAAATTTTCTCAACGTTACGCCCATATTTATCAGGGTTCCGCCTATAATTTTTATGTCTATTCATACAATCTTTATTTTATTATTTTATTTGATACGCGCACTTTTCGTTTCTCCTTCCCGTTTGTCACTTCTGACCCTAGGTAAATTATAAAATATATTTCATTCTTCCACCCATTTTTATTTTCGGTTTTTTCTGTTAAAGTAATCATAATTTATTATTCCTACATACACCTTTACAAAATATTTTTTATTATAGTAATACCAAAAAGAAAGATACTGCAGGAATTTGGAGTTACACGGTCTGTACAACTTTCCTAAAAAAAAAAGAGCTGTGGCAGCACGATTGCAGAAAGCTGGACGGTTATTAATACTTGCAAGGCAAAAATATGCCTATTTGAAAAAAAAATTAAGAAATACACAAGCTGATGTGTTATCTTCGTCCACATTTCAAAATTTGAAGAATATATAATTTGGAGGAGAAATTTTTATTTTTATCTATTATGGAAAATGAAACTAGATGCTACAGGTATTTACAAAAAATTTAAAATGAAATGGAGGTTACAAAGGGGCTAAATTCAAAAACTTCTTAAAATAAATGGAGTGTTCATGGTTTTGTTGACATAGCTACTGAAGAGAGGACTCTTAAACTTGCTGATCATGTCTTAGTTTTCATGATTCGCGGCATTAACAAAAAATGGAAACAACCTAATGCATTTTATTTTACCCGTAATGCTGCGAATCAATATGTACCAAAGACATTGATCTGGCAAGTTATTACAGCGGTTCATGAATTAACTAAATTTAATGTTGTTGTTTCTGTTTGTGATGGTGGCTCCTGGAACGTAGCAGCTGTTAGAGGATTGTCGGTAAATTACGGACGAGGGGAAAATGAATTTTTTACAAAGTCAAAAATCATATCATTATTCATTTATTTGACCCTCCGCATTTGCTAAAATGCATGAGAAATAATTTTATGACTAAAAATATATTGTTTCAAGGGAAAATGGCGAAATGGGAAGATATTGTTGATATGCATACAATTTACTCCACAAATGATTTAAGATCATGCAAAATTACATATGCGCATCTATTTTCAACACACAGACAAAAAATGAAGGTAAAATTACCGGCGCAATTATTTTCACGATCAACTGATGCATCCTTGAGCCTCCTTTGCAAAGCTGGAACGTTGCAAGCCAAAGCAACAGTTAACTTTATAGAATTTATTAACGACTTTTTTGATTCTCAGTATTAACGTCAACAAAATTATTTGGTAGTCGATTTACAAAAAATTCTAAACATTTAAAATTCTAGCGGAAAGCACTTTCGGATTTGGGGGAACTGGAATTTTTTATCGGAGATAAAATGTCAATGCACCACCATTCTTAAATTTATTTATGGCCACGATTAGAAATGTTCGCTATCTTTAGGATTCTCTGGAGAAACTTCGTTTCGAGTACCTCACTACGAGGTCTTTGAATCAAAATCTTTTGGAGAATATGTTTAGTATTTCTAGAGGATTGTGCGGAGGCAACACAAGACCTTTAACTTCTCAATTCCTTAATGCATTTCAAACCGTTATTTTAAATAATAGTTTTAAGTGCAGTCTAAATTCAAGTTGTGAAGATGATGGCGATGCTTTATTATTATCCTATGAATTACCCTTGCAAATACCAATAACGCACCTCAAAATCCTACCACAACTATACCTGAAATACCCGATGCCACCGCAGAATTGTTTGATGATAGGACATTTACTCATAATGACATTAATAAGACAACGTATGTTGCTGGGTTTTTTGTTAAAAAAATTGCTTAAATATGATGGTCATTTATGCAAACAGTTCCTAAGTACTGATGAGCTAAGTAACATTCATAATTTGACAATTTTCAGACTATGGTCCAGGGGAAGAAAGATTGCTTCGATATGCAAGTGAGCGTTTTGTTGTTTTAATTGAGGATGGGAAAGATAAAATTTTTACAGATATGGAAAATATTTTTCTTCGCGAAAATTTGTTAAATGAAATAAAATATGTAAAGCTGCCTAATTTTTGTGACCAACATGCTCAAAACGTTTTAATTAATTGCAACAAACTTTTACTAAAATTACTTGTACATTTTTTTATTAAGCAAATAGATAATAAATTGAAAAATAGAAAATTTTTGTAATAAATTTTAATTTTTTAATTTGATTTAGCTTTAATATCGAATAACAACAACTTCGCTTATAAAGACTAACCGATTTTAGCAACGATACTGTTAACTCAAGTTAGGTTTCATAGTAAGGAATTGAGAAAATATTATAACCATTTAATGCGACTCCGGTTTAAGCGACCAACTGCTTTTAGTGACCATTTTTTATGATAATACGTCCTTTTTAAACGACGCGCAATGTTTTGTTTACACAACCTACGCACCAATACCTCGACACCTCAACTTCACCCCGCCCCGCGCGCTTGATCACTCCTTATTAGCGAGCGTAAATCACAGCTAGTGTTTGTCACATGTTATGTCAAGTTCTTAAAGCTCGACAAAATGGTTTCTGTGAAGCGAAACTGTTTTACAATCGTATAAAAAAGTGGAATATTACACAGATTAGAAGCCGGTGAATCAAATGCAACCCTCGCAAAGGAGTTTGGCGTATCCCATTCTATAACATCTACGATAAAGAAGAATAAAGATAAGATTGAGCCACAGTTTAATGCCAATGATTTGAAATGTAAACGTGTAAGAACTTCTAGTCATGAGCAGTTGGATAAGGCATTGTTACAGAGGTTCAAGCTTCAGCGCAACCGCGGAATACCTGTAAATGAACCTCTGCTACAAGAGAAAGCAAATTTTTTTGCTAGACAGTTAGACATGCAAAATTTCACATGTTCCATGAGTTGGATCAACGGTTTTAAAGTAAGACACAACATCGTCAGTGGTAAGATTGCCGGCGAATCTTTATCAGTTCAACAAGGTCGTATGGTTGGTTGATTTTTAATGCAGATGAGAACGGGCTGTTTTATAAATTAACCCCCGACAAGACTTTGAAATTTAAAGGTGAAAAATGTACAGGAGAAAAATTATCAAAGGAGAGAATAACAGTAATTGTGGCAGCCAACATGAGTGGCACTGTTAAAAAAAAACTTCTCGTAATCGGAAAATCTGAACGTCCTAGATGTTTTTAAAATGTACGGCATTTGCCAGTAGATTAAGAGCGCAATTGAAGAGCCTAGATGACTGCTGACATTTTTAACAAATGATACGCATGGGATAGTGAACTTACGAAAAAGAACAAGAAAATTCTGCTGTTAGTAAATAATTTATATAATGTTTATATACCTTAAGTTTCCTTTCACTTGGGCATAACTTAGGTTTGGGTCATTCTACCAGTAGAAAGTCGATAATGTACCCATACAGCACACACAAATATTTTAATAGTTTCGAAGATTTTAAGACGAACCAGATAAATATTGAAAAAATTTAAAATATCTATCACATAAAAAACAAATACTCAAGCAAATATTACACAAACATCAATTAAAAATCCCACATAAGTGTAATGCAGAAAAAGAAATATCTAAATTTATTGTTGTGGGTAAAAAATTGGGTTTCCGTACACAATTTAAAAACATAAAAGTATATGTTGACCCGATAGAAATCCATAAACAGTTTGCGTTTTAAGTAATAAAAATATTATTCAGATCTACCAAAAACCGCATACAAATTTTGTATTTATTATAGAAACAAAAACATTTTATGAAATGAAATAGCCTTCTTTACAATTTTTTTAAGGAAAATTAAGGTTTCTATTGATACAGTATTTAAGGGTGCTTGAACTAATATTGATGGTCTTTTCAGTTATATAGATGGGTACAGGTATTTAATAAAAGAAAATTATTTGTATAATTATTCAAAACTTCATAATCAAATGAAAAAATTCTATAAATTTAATTTACCTTTTTTTTTTAAATTTTTGCAATAAATCAGAGGGGCTTTTAATTAATAAGACTAAGATGTTAATTAGTGAAAATGATAAATACAATGTTTCAAGTATAATTATTAAAATTGATAACAATGTTGCAAAACTTTATTTATAAAATACCAATTAATGGGTTAATAATTATTTCTTAAAAACAATTATAATTTGATATTCGTTTAATATAAAAACCGATAAATATTTATAAGAAGAGTCAGAACGAGTCTTTTGTAAAGTTACTTGTTCGTTTTATTCAAAACAAATATACAAAATAAAGAATCTATATTAAACACTTAACGACGAAAGTGAAATCAAGCCGATAGTATATTTAAATTTGTTTGATATACATTCAAAATTTAAGTTGTTTGCGATTAACAGGGAGCTAACACGCTATGGCGAGCAAATTTTGGTTCTATATTAAGTATCAAGAACGGTAAGGACAGTTTACGATCTCTTCGCTTAGTAGATATTAGTTTAGTATTAAAACTGATAAATATTTATGAGAGGCGTCAGCACGAGTATGTCGTTTACTTTGTAAAGTAACTTGTTGGTTTTATTCAAAGCAATCAAAGGGGAGGGTGGGGTAATTCAGAACTGCGGGTAATTGGGAACAGCTAAATAAGGAGTACTTCTTAAATTAACGATTTCAGATACCATTGGACAGATGAAATTAGGAAGCGAACCATCCTCGAAAGAGCGAAATACATTAAAAACTAAAGATCAAATCGTTCAAGTTACAATTAAAAATACTATTAGTCCAAAAAAACTAACTTACTTTGAAAATGTACAAAGATATATAGTCATAACTGAAGCTATAGAGACACACAGATCAACTCCAAAAGTAATTATTCCAACTAAAATTTATAAATCTGTCAAATTTTAAGTTCTTATATGAAATTAGAGTAATTAACTCAGGTGTAGTGTAACAGCGTTATGGAAGATCATTTCCATTTTTAATGACTAAACATATAGATATATTAAATAATATAATTAAGGAACTTAACGAGACGATTGACGGTGAGTGCTTTAGAAACTTGTTTAATTTCGTATTGTCATATCAAATAATCAGTCAACTTGGCGAAGTAGTAATAAATAATATAGATACAAAAGAAGATATGATACAGTCGTCACGTAAAGTACTTAACTTTTCAGAGGTAAAAAGGCCGAAATTTATACGCATTAGGAATGCACATAGAAGATCAAAATATGAGGATAAGATTTCTATACAATCTACCGATATTATACTCGGAGAGTGAAGCTGCAATGATTCCGGCTATTTATAACATTGAAAGAACACATAATTATAGAGACAGCGAGAAAAAAATTTCTGCAGTTAACGCACCGTTGGGCTACGGATTATTAACCGGGTAATATGTGCATCCTAGTAGAGCATTAGAACTAATATCCGATCGAATCCCTCCACCAATACGATTAAGTTCAGATACATACAGTAACCTATAGAGTAAGAGTACTATTGGAACAATAGTTCAAGCACCATTATTTACCATAGTTAATTTAGATGCATTATACGCCGCAAGAGGTGCAATACTGGAATTGCAAAATACTATTCGGAATTTGATTTCAGTCATTTATGTCATTTAGCCAATTTCAAAAGCGTGAACGCAAATAAATCGATTAATAAGAACAAATGTTACTCAACAACGTGCAGGAGATGAGCTACCTGATTGGACTAGGATATAAAAAAAAAGAATAAATTCATCTATGATACCTATTCATACCTTAATAATCAAAATTTATTCTTTGGAGTTAGCATGCCGCGTCTTGATCAAGTCTCTAGTTCACAATATTTTTTGCCTTCAATTTTATTATCTCAATTGTTTTTAACACCATCAGTATTAACATTAGATTCACGGATAGCAATAAACAAAGCTATAGCTAATTTTATTATGATGTATAAATTGACAGCTGAACATAGACAATTGATGGTGCGCATTTCAGATGTGAACAACTTGAATCAATGAAAGCAATAAGTAAAAATAAAATAAATTTGTATAATTCATCATTAATTAAAAATTATAATTATAATGTTTTTAAACTTTAACATTGAAATAATTATTTTATTAAACAAAATATTTTTGTCGGAAATATTGAAAGATTGTTTTAATCTTTAATATTAAAAATAAATATCAAATTAGTTATATGATAATTATAATGTTTTGAACTATAACATTTCATGTAATTAATAATATTAATATTAAATTAGTGCAAACTCATATGAAGTTTAATCAGATATTTGCGTATATTTTAGTATATAAATCCAAGAAAATTTAGAAACATCATCAATAAACTTCAAGATGTTTGACTTATTCCAATATTTTTTAATGTCGAGATTTAACGTAAGGTTTTAAATATTTTAATTGAATTATTTATTAATATTTAAAATTTAATATAATTTTAGATATCGCAATGTGTGATATGTTTTGAGGCCCTGCCTCCGGAAGCAACCCTTCTATATGAAGGGTTGCTAGACTTACCTGAAATTGAAGTAAAAATTTTCCAACTGACAAGCTACGTTTACGTATTAAACAAAACTGGTAATTTAAATACTATTATTGTTATTTAAAATATTAATAAATATTGTGTTACAGATAAATTGGTAATAAAAAAATTTTTTTTACCTTCTTGTTTTTATTTATTTTATCCCCATACATAATCACAATTTATACATTCACATTCATTCCTCTCTCAAATTTTTAATTCAAAGTATGAATTATTTATTTTGTATTTTAAAAATTATTAGAAATAAAAATATTTTTTTTACATTCATGTTTTATTTATTTTATTCACATATATGTATGATCAGAATTTATACATTCATATGCATTTGTCTTTAACGTTTTAAATTGAAAATATGGCATCTTAGCATTAAAATAAAATTTCATTTGTTATATTGTTTATTATTCTTTTCAATTATTGACCTTAAAGTTCACCTTAGCGATAATAATATTGCCACATACGTCAAGAAATATTGTGCAATCATTTTTAACCGTTACAATAACTTTTGCAATCATTCCCCAGCCCCAAGACAAATCATTGGCGCCCGGGCCTCCACGCTGTCTGCAACATCATGTAACGTAAAATACCCCAGAAGCTACTTAACGTCATCAGCTTCTTCAGAAGCATGTCTTAAGAACCACCTCTAAGAGAAGTACCAACCACAAAAATCTCCGCTCTAGTAACCCGAAAAGAACATGTCGCACGACCATGAGCCATCAAGTTCTTCACGTGGTGCACCCCCACAACCACCAGATATAGAAAATGGAAACCATTCGAAAATTTTCACATATACACTTTATTTCAAATTCATATGTCTCATTAAATGTAGAATCAACAGAATCAGCAATCCATGAAATTGTTGTTATAATTTTGAATGTGCTTTATTTCTCAAAATTAATGCGACTTATGCAGGTGGTTATATTACTTGGCTTTTACAAAATACAAATGAGTACAATGATATAGATATTTTTGTAAACAATGGTCAAACATCACAAGACATCATGGAATGTTAATCCTAAATTAGAAAATATTTTTCTGAAGTTTTTGATAATTTTAAAAAATGTTTTAGATTTACTATTCTGTTTCAAACAGATAAATATAGCCGAAATAAAAGAGTCAATCATGTNGATTTACTATTCTGTTTCAAACAGATAAATATAGCCGAAATAAAAGAGTGAATCATGTACTTGAATATAATATTACTGTTCATGGAAAATTGCAAAAACTACAGTTCATTTGTTTGAATATTTAGTCAAGTGTAACGTGTGAACACTTTGCATTGAAAGTAATTAATGAATTTGATTTAAATATTTGTAAGTGTGCTATTTATTTAGATAAAAATGTTATTTATTTTTTAAATGATCAAATTTCAAAAGATTCTGATTCGAAACATGTATGCCACAGTAGAGCACAAAACAAATGAAAAAGAAAATAAAAAACATGTAGAATCCTAATACGTTACAATATTTATGTTACAACAATATTTCATCATCATCGTTGAAAAAACCTTATTATTTTTGTATAAAGTTATATGTATGTGTTAAATAATTTTTTTAAAAAGACAAGAAACAATAATTTATATGCAAAATAACAAGAATTTCAAAAAGTGATGTATATTTACAATAACCAAGACACTGTCGAGGACTGTCGCAAATTCAACAACTCTTATCAACAACAACAACAAAAATAACAACATTAAGAACAAGTTATATTTTATATATTTTTATTTTTTTCAGGTCTACCGGAAATTTCTATTCGTTTCTAATACAAAATTCGACACTTAAGCAAAAGTTTATTTAGTGCATGTTCGGTTCTATATATTTATCGCTATGTATACATACTGAAGTAGAAAATTAACTATAATAAAGTTAATTCACATTAGTCATAAGTGTGAAACGATAGTGTAACCATGGTTACTGATAAAATTCATCTACGCCAGTATATTTTGTGCAAATTCCAAAAAGAGAGAAATGCTACAAAATCATGAAGACATTTATTTTTAAAATTTGATGAAGGTACAGTTTCTGATTGGACATACAGAATTTGAAACAGGTGATTTCGACCTTTCTGATAAGCCACGTTCTGGGCGACCATCTTACATCGACGACGATGTTGTTAAGGCCATGTTGGAGCAAGATCTTTTCTGACAACATTGAAGATCGCAGAAAGGCTTAATTCAGCTCAGCAAACCATTTCGGACCATATTCGGAAAACAGGATTGGTGTGGAAATATTCAAGATGTTTGCAGCATGAATTAAGTCAGAAGAACTTGGACGATCGGGTCGTCATATAAACATATCTGCTTGCTCAGAACAAAATCGAGCCCTTTATGAACCGAATGATAACTGGAGATGAAAAATGGACAATTTGCGACAACAACGTAAGGAAAAGAGCATATTGTGAACCCGGATAACCTAGCCCTTCCACATCTAAACCAAATTTTACTCTGAATAAGAGAATGTTGTGTATATGGTAGGATATTCGAGGACCAATACACTATGAGCTTTTAAAACCAAACGAGAAGCTCAATTCGGAGATGTACTGCCAACAACTGGATAACTTAAAGACTGCAGTCCTAAATAAGAGGCCGGCAATGTTCAATAGAAAGGACATCATACTGCATCATGATAATACAAGGCCACATGCTGCTTTATGGACTCGTCAAAAAATTCAAACTAAGCTGGGAAATTCTATCTCATCCACCATATTCCCTAGATATAGCACCCACCGACTACCACTTGTTTTTTTCTTTAGAAAATTATTTTTCCAGTACTTCAGGTACTTCCAATTAAGGCGGGTCGACAAAAGACAAAGACATAGTTAAATATCTTGAAGCGCAACAAAACACATAGAAACCATAACATACATGTGTCATTATACAATTAAGCAAATCAAAGGTCCAGTAATTCATGTTTATGTATTTAAATAAGTTCACCGAAAGTCTACACAGACTAAAGAGCGCGAAGCTAAAGCCGTGGCAAAAGATCACACTTAATGCCACACTTTAGCTACGTTATAATAAACGACGTCCCTTCGTTAAACAAATTAAACGCGCTTGATGATATAATCCGAAAATTTACTAAAGAGGTTCTGCACTTGCCTCACCATCAAATATTGCTTGCCATGGTATGATAATTTTTGCATCTAATTTTTTAAATATTAATGACGTTACATTATTAAATCGTTTTGCATGTAGTTCATACCACTACGCCGTATTGAGAGGATGAGAAGGTGGCGGTTCCGAAGGAAGAGCCGGTTTCGGAAGAGAAATTTGTTTCGATTTCGTAGGCGTCGTCCTCGTCGGGTTCGATATCGTCTTTATCGTTGTCGGTATCCTATGATAGCGCGGTTAAATATTACTAAGAAACTTATACGTTATGTTGCTTGTTATCAAACTCAACATGATAATCATTATGCCTTCGGTTGTCGCTTTTTGGATGTGAAATTACCTTTAAATTTTGTACTTAATTGAACTCCTGATTCAGATGTATTTATATCTTTAGTTAGTTATTATTCTAAAGTTGGTATTAATACTGTATATTGGAAAATAAGTAATATAGAATATCGTGTTCGCAGATTATTACCTTCTGTTTTGCAATCTACTCATAATAATTATGAACTTATTAAAAAATTGTTTGATGTTGTTACGAATAAAGTTATAACTGTTGCTGAAATTTTGCGTAAGACTACCAAAACTGGGGAAGATTTAATTAATGCTATAAATTCATTTGGTTAAGATTTTGTTGATGATACTAATAAAGTTAATTCAAGTGTGTCCTTGTTGTAAAAAATGCAAGATTCTTGTAATGAGAAACATGATACTAGGCCAAGACAAGCATAAGGACCGAGCTTGATCTCGGTCCACAGCACGAACCCGAGACTAAAAAGAGGAAACACGCAAGCAAGAGCAGAGGTGCGTGTGAAGTATGTGGGAAAATCTTCGAGCGTAATTCCAGCCTTGCCAAACACAGTAAAACGTGTGCGGTTGCAGAACGCAGAGATTGTTACCACTGTAGCCGTTTTTTTTTTTTTTAAAGTACCAAGGTCTTTCGGGAAAGAATTAAAAACCATATTGTATTATCACCCTGACCTAAGATAAGCTTTCGATTCAGTGTCTATAAACAATATACCCAGAGCAGTTAAACGAGTTGGAGTTGCAGAGAAAACTATAGAAATAATAATTGAACAGTATAAGAACAGCCATACAATTATATCATGCGGAAGGAACAAAACCAAAACAATTACTATGACCCGCGGTGTCAAACAGGGAGGCCGGTTATCAACTGTTATCTTCAATATCGTCATGGATGACCTGCTAGCCTCTATAGATAACAGCTACGGGTTGGAGAAAGAAGGACATAAAATTGCTGTTCTGGCATCTGCCGACGACCTTCTAGTATTAGGAGGAAACGAATACGGCACAAGAATTACATTAAAGCGCATAGAAGAATTTTTAACAGAGCGTGGACTGGAAATCAATACAAAGAAGTGAACAGTATTAACGGCGGTACCCGTACCTACAAAAAAGAAATTAGCTATAATAGAGAACACAAGCTCCAGAATAAACAGCACCAAAATCCCGACAATAACATATAAGGAGCAATTTAAATACCTGAGAAGAAAATTCAGTTTATTCGGAATTGAAAGGATACATTTAG
>NEEE01004029.1:4314-16331 GCA_002278615.1 Pogonus chalceus | reverse complement strand
AGGAATCAAAGATGTGAAGTCTGTAAAAGACCCAAAATCTGGCGACAGAGTTTTGTGCCAAAAGCGGCATATGAATATAACAGTGAGAGAGGCTTATTCTTTATTTATACTTGAATATCCTGACATCAAAATAAAAGTAGCCAAGTTTTATCAGCGTCGCCCAGCCCATGTCTTTCTGACTAGTGAGATGCCGCACAATGTTTGTGTCTGTAAATACCATGCTTATTTTAATTTTCTCGTTGAATTTATTGATAATAAAATTACAAGGTTTCCTTCCATAAGTAACGATTTACTGGAAAAAATTCCTGCAATTCAAAAACAAAAGAATGCATGCTTGGTCGTTGTACTCATTGTAAGAGCTATAATTTACAGTCTCTTCTAGACAATAATGAAGACTTGTTTCAACCTATTGAATGGAAAAAATGGATTGAAATTGAAGGACGACCTAAAGTTGTAACTGTGGGAGGGTCCATTGAAGAGGCTATTATCGAATTAAATAATCAGCTTGATCGTTTTAAGCAACACGTTTATATAAAGAGAGTGCAATCAAAGGCCTTTAGCGAAGCAAAAGGTAATATGCAACCAAATGAAGCAGTTTTACAAATAGATTTCGCAGAAAACTATGCAGCACTTACTCAAGATGAAATCCAGTCTGCTCACTGGAGTCACACGCAAATAACTGTTTTCACTGCATGTGCTTGGTTGCCAAATGATAGAATATATTCTTTTGCTCTCATAAGTGATGTGTTACGTCATGACATACATGCAGTTTATGCATGCTGGAAAAAAATATTCCTTTACCTAAAAGACAAGATTGAAAATTTAGAGATAATAAAAATATTTTCAGATGATGCAGCATCATAATTTAAAATAGACTCACTCTTTCAAATCTGTGTTACATGCCTCACAATTTTGGTATTACAGGATCCTGGTACTTTTTTGCAACATCTCATGGCAAAGGAGCCGTGGATGGGGTAGGAGCAATAGTGAAAAGAACTGTTTGAAGTCTAGCTAAACAGCGAAAGATTGAAATCAATAACGCTAAAGATTTTGTGGTGGCAACGGGTAAGACTGTTAAAAACATCAACATTTTACATTTGTCAGAATAAGAAATCGAGGCTACAGAAAAATGTTAGATAGTAGATGGAAACTGGACAATGGTATTGATAAAATACAGTCGCTCCACTTTTTCAAAGGCTATAATCAAGAAGACACTACTGGGCACTACTGCTGATTCGCATGTAAAAAGATGCAAAGTTTTCAAGCTCAGTGTTTCAAATATGTACACTAATACAGACTCAAACAGTTGGAGTGACTCTGATTATGAAACTTAAGCTAATAAGCCGCTTATTTTGCCGAGTAAATCGTACGTGTCGCACCCGTGACAGTGTTAGTCCCACCTGTGACACCCTTTATATAATTTTTGTAAAAAAAGTCCTAATAACAGGGCATTGTTTTCTATTGAAATATTACGTTCAATTTATTGTTTCAAACAAATATTGTAGTTGGCATTAAAATGTCCTAATAACAGGGCATTGTTTTCTATTGAAATATGACGTTCAATTTATTGTTTCAAACAAATATTGTAGTTGGCATTAAAAAGTATAATAAAAAAGCTGAGTTTTATTGAATGTTATTCATGTGTAAAAAGAATGTCAATTTTTTGTCCCACCCATGGCAAACATTTACTGTCCTTTTGATTTAATTTTACACGGTGTTATCCCTGCCTCCACTATAACTATAAAAGTATATAAAATAATTTGTTATTCTCTATATAAACCAATTTGATATTATTGATACAATTAGCATAAGTTAGTCACACATACTGAAAATTATTGTAGAAGCGTCCCACCAGTGACGGTAGAATCGCCCAATAGTCATTCTAGCTCTGATGATGAAAACTTCTGTTTGATTTGCTGGGAGAATTACAGTAGCAGCGTTCCAGGCGAAGGTTGGATACAATGTAATCTTTGCAAAAACTTGGCCCATTAAACATGTATTTCAAATAGAGGTTGTGTTTACTTTGTATGTAATAATTGTGATGCAGGAAATGATGAAACTGATTAAAATAAAACGGAAATATCTACGAAAGCAATATTTCTTATAATAAGTAGTAAGAGTTAAAAGAGCTTTTTTTTTTTTGTTTAATGTTTAGGTATTTCAATTATTTTTGTTTTATAAGAGTTTAAATATTTATGTTTAATATTCTATAAAATTTTGTGTTGATTTGTTTATTTTGTTCTTCAACTGAGATTGATAATTAATTAAAGTGTTAATATAGTTAGAAATTATTGATAAAACTTTATATTTTTCCAAAAAAAATATTGTTATTTGATTAAGACTAATTAAATTTAATTATACTTCAATGAAAAGAATATATTTTCTGTTATAATAATGATAACCGTACTTGTTATTCTTTGTTTTTGGAAAAACAAATATACTTTTGATTTCCATTGAATCATTTGTAGTTATTATTTCATGAAACCCTTCAAACTAAAGACTGAAATATTGTACCTTTTCGCCTCCTAGCTGTCCCTTTTTACCCCTACAATGGGGCAAAAAGAGACAGATGACAATGTCTAGAAAAACAGTAAAAAATATATTTCTTTACTGATGAATCAACCAAGAATTGAGCCAAACATAGTTCGAGAATAGTTTGTTTCATATGTGTTATTTGTTTTGATGTAGTAGGTTTGGTTTCTACAATATAATTGCTAAAAGTGAAATTTGACCTTTGTGCCCCGTCCTACTATACTTAATAAAACCAACACAAATGCCTTATAATAAACCGGAAGTATTCTATGACTCGACTTTATAGTTTCATGAAGGAAAATATATATTTTACGAGGAGCAAATACGTTAGTATAGAAGGAAGAGTAAAAATGGAAAGTATGTGGACACTTTTTATTCTTCATTAAACAGACAGGGAATAGGCTTCCATTAATTTAAGCAGAAAAACGAAATGGAGGTGGCATTGAAAATTCTATAGCCATAAATAATTTAAAATCCTTCATATAATACGGAAAGAAACAGTAGTTAGAGAAGCTGATACAGCTTGACATGAATCTTTGGAAACATGTTTTATTAACTATTCCAGTCAATTTTAGATCAGCCAGGCTTCGTGGGAAATTTTAATGGAAGATGCCAAAAATTGCAATAATCATTAATGCTTATTGGTTTTGTGTAAAAATTATTTAGTTTGAAATAATTTTGTACGAGAAAGCAAATATAATAATTTAGTGTTTCTTTTAAAACCGCAGATGAAAGAAATTTTTCACAAAATATACATATTGACTCTCTGCGCAAAGGGTTTGCGGGAACCCAATACGCCACAGTATTCAGATGAGCATCTTCAGCTGAAAAACATCAGAATCGGCTTGCCTTCCTGCAGGATTCTCCTTGATAGGTAGGTAACAACCTGTTTCAGATGTTGGAACGTCGGACACACAGTTCGAAAATGCACGGGAACAGACCGGTCCAAGTGTTGCAGGAACTGTGGCAAAGAGGGCCACATTCGCAGAGAGTGCAAGGACAAAAGCGCCTACGCCATCTGCAAAGTGAAAGGCCATCCCGTAAATACAACCAGATGTCCGGTATATAAAAAGGCACTAGAACAGCCAAACAAAAACGACCCCCAAACATAAAGAAAAGGAAAAAAAACAAATAGGAAAGGTAAAGGCGGACGGACAAGCACCCTCCAACTCTACGGGTGTAAAAACTAAAACTAATAATGCTTAAAGGATAAAAACGGAAGACTGGCATGCAATTGCTAGACAAAGCACTGGAAAAGGTTAAAGCAGACAAAATTAAGAAGGGAAAAAACCAAACCCCAATTCAAGAACAACCCAGACCAATTAGGTTTGTGCATGGCGGATGTCTGCAAGGAGAACTAGGAAAACAGGGAGCATCCGTTGGCACAAACACTGGGAATAACGACGGTAGCAACGCGACTACCGAAATAACACCAAGAGTTAAAAAATGCGAGATCCCTCTAGACTACACAAGCATCAATCAGATGCAGCAGGAGGGTCATCTCTCTACAGCTTCAGTCTTTGACATGACAAGGCTTTACCTAGCATACCTGTCAAAATATCAAGAAGGCCACTACCAGGGACAGAGATTCGGTCAGTCAAGGTGAAATTAAGAGCTCTGGGTTCCCCAGAAGATACAGAAACTGTCAGTGAGGTATACCTCAAATACTGCTGCTCTCAAGGTGTAACCAGAGAGGAGGCGGAGAAAGATCTCCAAGTTATGGAAGACTACATCACGGAGAGAAGATGAACGCAAGCCCAGTTGATAGAGAAAAAGCGACGGGAAGCGGCTGAGCGAGTTTATCTCGTTAGACCGTCTAGCTATGACCCCGAGTGCACTATACAATAACAATGACCAATAATAACAAGAGGTCGAGAACATGCTCCGCAATCAAATGCTTGCAAGCAAACGCTGGCAGAATGCGAGACTCACACATCATCATGGCAACAGCGAGGAAAAGGAGAGTTGATTTATTAATTAAAAGCGCGCCAAATAAATCTCTAGCCAAACAAAAACTGTGGCTCATCGATAGAGAAAAAGACAGCGCTATAATTATGTTTAACAATAAAATACCCATTAAAGACCAAGGACATAGAAAGGATTTCAAATGGGTAGAGATAGCTGTATACAAAATATACAGCTGCTATATTTTACCAAATGTGGACATAAACACCTTCGAATTCTTCCTAGAAGAATTGGGAAGCAGTATAAGAGACGCATAAGGGAAGCAATTACAACGCGAAATCTTACCTCTGGGGTGACAAACAAGATAGAGGTGAAACCTTGACTGACTGGATGTCCCAACACCAGCTAGTAGTGTCAAACCTGGGAACAAATCCTACCTTCGTAAAAAGAGAACAGAAGTCGGTCCTGGACTTGACTATGGCAAGATAACCAGATGTGATCCAACTGTGGGAAATCCTGGAAAAGGAGATCGTCAGTTTTCACAACATGATTACGTTTGATTTGCTGGAATCTGGCATTCGTAACCACAGGCAAAACAAAGAACCGCGAGGTTGGAAAATCACAGCGGATAAAATGCCCACTTTTAGAAGAAATTTGGCCGCTATCCTAAAGGCAAACAAAGAAGCACCCAGCGCAGCCGTATTCACGAACTGCGTAGTAAAGGCGTGCGAGAAAACTTCCCCATGGAAAAAAGCTCCAAAAGGCAACAAAACACAAGCCTACTGGAGGGACAACAGAAATTGGCATCCTACGCAGAAAATGCGTCCAAGCACGTAGGAAGTTCACCAATACAAGCAGGAGAGCTTTATCAACACAGGAGGAAAAAGACAACAGATGGGAAGAGAACAAGGAGACTATAAGAGTCCTTACAAAGGCAATTCTTGAAGCCAAACGAAATGCTTGGATTTAAGTCCTACAAGACTTGGACCAGGACATTTTCGGGCAGGGTTATAGAATTGTAGTTAGGAAGATCAGATCGCAAATCAAGAGAGCTCGAAATTGCGACGGAAATGTTTCCTCGAATAGAACCGGTGAATTGGGGACATACGGACGTGTTGGACCAATCGCCCGCAGCCTAAGGAATAGAAAAGCAGCCGGACCAGATCAAATAGCACCTGAGATCGCAAAGAACGCCGTATTAGGACACCAGTAGACCTTCCTCCAGATTGCAATCAACATAATCAGGGCAGGGAGGTTTCCGCCTGAATGTAAAAAATCGAGGCTAGTCCTAACAGAGAAACCCAAGAAGAACATTATATCTATTCCTTCATATAAGCCCATTTGCCTAAACACACTAGGCAAAATCGCAAGGCAAATGGTCTGCGACAGAATTAATAAAGAGCTGGAGGCTATGAGGGGGGACTGTCAAAATATCAAATCGGTTTCAAAAAAGTTATGTGTACCATAGACGCGATGAAAAAGGTGATCAACTGCCTCAAAAAAGGAACCCGATCAAGAAACACAAGGGGTTTCTGCATACTCGTGACGCTTGACATCAGAAATGCCTTTAACAGTGCAAACTGGCAACAAGTTATAGAGGCAATGATAGGCAAAAAGATCAGCACCTAGCTAGTCAGGGTCACGAGGAATTACTTACAATGCAGACCCATCTCGATCGGTGAAAAGAGCAAACTAGAGATGACGTGCGGAGTTCCACAAGGATCCAAGCTTGGGCCCCTTCTATGGAACATCATGTATGATGGGGTTTTCGAGCTTGATCTCCCAGGTGGAGCAACTGCAATAGGTTTCGCAGACGACGTGGGCATTGTGGTCACAGTATGGACTGAAACCGAACTACAACTCAAGACAAAAGTAGCGGTGGACAGCACCATTGAATGGCTCAAAAACAAACACCTGCAAGTGGTACCTGAGAAAACGGAGGCGGTAATACTAGCTGGCAGAAGGAGACTTTTGAAAATGAACATCACGATCCAGAGCCAAGTGATTAGAACGTCTCCCAGCATAAAATACCTTGGGGTATACTTCGATAAGGACCACAAAATGCGGGAGCATATCATCGGCACTGCAAAGAAAGTAGGAGAGGCAACACGGAACCTCTCTCGGCTCATGCCAAACATTGGAGGACCAGCCGCAACCAAAAGACGGATACTGGGTGCAGTGGTAAACTCAATACTGCTGTATTCAGCACCAATCTAGATGTAGCGGCAAATGGCATTAAAAATCTGCAGTGCCTATAGGACTGTTTCGACAGTAGCAGCGCAAGTACTGTCGGGACAACGTATAAGAAGAGCAAAGAAGATGCCCAAATTGCCAAAGTGAACACCATGAGTGTTTGGCAAATAAGATGGGAAGCCGAAAGAACGGGAAAGTAGACGAGGAGACTCATCCCAGAAATAAAACGGTGGAAGGATAGGAAGCACGGAGAGCTAGACTTCCACCTCACACAGTTACTAAGCGGAAATGGTCCCTTTGAACCTACCTCCACAAGATAGATAAGAGGGACGCGGCTACCTGCTCCTAGTGTAAACAAGGGGAGGGGATACCACCGCGCATACCTTCTTCGACTACCCTGAATGGATACCAGAAAGGGCATTGGCGGAAAGGGCACTAGAAAAGAACATAAGCCAAAATGTTGGAAGATGAAAAAAAAAAAAAATGATCCACCATAAAACGATTTGCCAACGCAGTAATGCGGAAAAAGAGCAAGTCGAAAAGGACAAAGAAAATACAACCCGGACGTGACAATCCTCAGTGCGGATATCTCGCTGAGAAGGAGAGGGGGCAGCCTGCAAAGTGTAACAGAGGGGTGTAGCAGTGAGTTACAACCCCTGTTTACGTGCAGGTTATAAAGAGTAATAATAAGTAAAAATATACTTACCTTGTACACTGCCGACTCGTTGACCAGTTCGGGAGCGGGAAAACACAAACACCAGTTTAGAGATTAAATGAATAAGTTTTTATTATGTAAATAATCATAAATATTNAGAGGTGGTTTCCTGAAAAGTAATGCCAAATGATGGTTCTTCGGGCTGCACAAAACCTCATGTAAATTAGTGGTCAGGTATTAGTGGGTATGGTCAAACGACAGAGGAGCCTCACACTTAGTGCGAAACAGCATTTCCCCCTACAAGAATAAAAAATGTTGCTTCACCCGTCCGTCGATTCTCGTTTGTTTATAATGTTGGAAATAGCCCAACCTCCTACCTTCTCAACTCCAATAACAAAAAAGCAACAAACATATAACAAGAAGCACACTGAAAGTAACGTTCAGTTAAGCAGGAGTCTCTCATGGTGCATGTTATACTAAACAATATTTGAATTTAATAAAGATTATAAACAATCCCTCTATCATGTATAAGTTAGATGCATTATATAAAAGGACAATCATAATATAATTAGTTGCTCTAGTAATGGTAATGACACACGCCATCCAAGTGTTCGTTCCCATGACTATTCAAGTAATAGTTGAAGTTCAAGGGAAGGTAGTTACATTCTACAAAATGTTCGTAAACGTGCAAGACCCATATAAAGCAGTGAAGATTCTGATGTAGCAGACGATGAATGGAATTGGACAGAAGTGTTTTAAAACAAATTTAATCTGACGACTTTTTTTAAATGAAAGACAGGGAAACAAATAGATATGCAACTCATATGAACATGACACATACTACGAAAATTAGAAGCGACTGGTTTTCAGTAACGACTGCTCAAATGAAAGCATATTTTTCGTTATCCATTATGTCACAAGTAAAAAAATCCAAAATGTACCTGTATTGGTCAAAATGCAGAATATAAGACACACGTATCTTTTCGGAGATTATGCCTAGCAAACCTTTCCTATCTATAACGAACTATCTCCACTTATAATGAGCTGATGATTCAAGAAGATAAAATACGAAAAGTTCGATTTATGGTCGAATATCTTAATGCCAAATTTCAACCACTATACGTTCCCAAAGAAGATGTAGCCACAGACAAATCCTTCATGATATTCAGAAGGCGGGTGTATGACGTACAATTTATTGCATCAAAGCGAGAGAGATTTGGGATAAGAATCTAGAAATCATGCGAATCTACTTCTGGGTATTGTTCTCGGTTTAAAATAATACAGGGCAGGATAAATTTCCAGGAAGTGATATAGCTGCATCACAAAGTGTAGTAATGGAACTAGCCGAACCTATTTTAAGGAAAGGGTATAACTTGTTTTTAGACAATTGGTATTCCCCACCAGAAATATTTAACGTTTTGAATAAAAATAATACAAATTAATTGGAACGGTTAGGTAAAATCGAAAAAATATGCCAAAGAAGCTTACATCGAACAAACTAAAAAAAAGACGAGGTAATAACGTTATCTTGAAAAGGTATTCTGTGCTTACGCTTGCGTGATAAGACAGATGTATATAGTATAACCAGCAAACAATCCGAAGCAGAAACGGTTGCCACAAAAAGAATAAAAAGAAAGAAAGTAGGCGAGCAAGAAAAAGTTTTAAGACCCAGCTGTTATAAAGTACATCTGTGGAATGGGAGGTATCGATAGGTAATACCAATTTCTTGTAAGGTTGAAATAGCTCTGCAAAACTCATATACTATATTCCTTGTTGCCTAATTCAACAAAGCAATTAATAGTAAATTATCGATTAAATATTGCAGAAAACATGCTATATAATTTGTCTCTTCCTAACTATTCAAAACGTCGCAAACCGTCGGCTACAGGCTAAGCATTGTGCACATTTCCCTGAACATATTCCTTCGACTTATAAAAAGAAATCACCTACAAAGAGATGCTACGTGTGCGAAACATAACATAAGAAGTGAAACAACATTGCAGTGCAACAAATGTATAGAACCTTTACATGTTCCAAAATGTTTTGAAATATTCCATACTGTACAGAACTATTAAATTAATATTTTTTAGCGTTATTTAGATGTTCCTTATTAACACCAAACTGATTAATAAAAATCCAAAAATAAAATTTTTCTTCAACTTTCACGTAAATGTTCCGTTAAGCGAATTAAAGGGTTTTCTTTGGTCGCATCAATTTCCATTTAATTTGTATGTCAAGGGGTTAATAATTGTTCTAATTGTCATTTAGTATTCGAACTAATATGGAATCCAACAGTGAAAGCTTTAGTATTATTTATGACAGCGATCAAGATTCTGATAGAGAAAGCAATACAGGAGAATAATTTGACTTAGAAACGTTTTTGGACAACTATGAACCCCAACTTAATATCTTTACAAATTTGAAAGAGAAGAAGAAGCACATGACAATTATCATTCGAAACATTAAAAGACATTTTTGCAAGAGCAGAATTGTCACATGACGTATTTCCAAACATTAATGAACGAAATTAAAATCAATTTGTTTGTGCATCACACCTAACATGTCCACACACTCCATGACTGCGATTATAGTAACGGATCCTGCAGATGCGTGCGAATCAATAACTTCTACTGCCCAAAAAAGAAAAATATATGAAATTTTCGATGAAGTGAAGTGTCCATAAAATACCTATGGAATCTCATCTATAATTTCTTACAACCAACCAGAACGTATATGTACTTTTAAATTGGAGGGAGAGACTGGGTTTCCAGCGGTCAAATTAAAGATTTACCCATTTAGTTCAATAGTAGCCAAAGAACCGAAAGATTGATGTTCCATTTACTATTGTTCCAATAGCATTATGAAACCTGTCTTCTTAACCAAAAATCCGACCGATCCGATGCAGATTACTCTGAATCGATTAATTCAACAAGTAGAAAAAAGAATAATGGAAAATAATCCAGAAAAAGAAGTCAAGAAGAAAAATTAATGGAATTCGTCAGTGTACTCCCATGTTCTTCAATGAAATTAATATTTACTCGAGATGAATTACGATCGTCTGAATGAAAATTTTTGGATCCTAGTTGTTAGTTATTTAAAAAATATTGAACGTATTATCTCCATTGACATTATTAAATAATTTTCGTGAAATACACTGTAACCTTAATATAACGAACCTTAATGGAAATTCCCTATGATTGTCCTTAAGAGGAAATGCAAAATATACCTTCACATTACTAATACATTTTATCAAAAACCTCTTTATAAAGAATTTGTAATCATTTCAGAATATAAATGGAAACTACTGTTGACCTCTTATCAACTTATAACCCTTACATAACGTATGCTATCAATTACTCCCTTTAATTCCACAATAACTAACCTTTTTAACCTATTTAATGAATTTTTACAAACATCGAAAATGTTGTGAACAAAGTTCTGCTTGGCCAATATAGAGGAATAAAGTTTGTGAATATTTTTGAGATTGTTTAGGTCTCATTCGGTATTCTTGCTATTACTGTATACGGGGCTGTAACTAGCGGTTTGTGGGCCCTGGGCATGACTTTCCAATTAGCCCCAATTATCCATCAATAAAAAAAACCTTTAATGCATATTTAGTTCTGAAGCTCTTAATCATTCATTTTTTAAAGTTTGGTAACAGTCTTAATAAACACAAAATAAAATTCTTTTTGCGACGCCTTTCTGGGTCACCTTTCGATCTGGGCCCTGAGAAAGTGCCCTTGATGCCCCTGCCAAAATACAGCTCTGGTTGTATGTATTAATTTAATCAAACGTGTGAATTATCACAATGGAGGAAACTGAGTCATTCAGTGGCATATCAACTACGACATCTCCATAGGAATCTTCTTTTGGGGGGGGGGCAGAATTTCTACCATCAGATAGCACATCACGAGATATGTGTTCGGCGGATATACCCCAGACGTCATATACTTCAGAACCGACTCCAGCTTCTTTAGAGCCTGTACAAGCCACTGCAACAGCTACTATTCCTTGTATGTCCTACAACAAGAAAATTGCATTTAAAGCATTCGAATGATCTTGGACACAAAAAATATACGCTAACTTGTTGTAACCGAAACATCGGTAAATGTTTGAGACTATTTATCAAATAAAATCAAGAAAATTCGGACATTGTATTTTGGACCTCATACATTTTTATTATTTACGAGTTTTTTAATAACTGAGCTATTTCATTTGTATAGAAAATATTAATGTTCAGTTGTGGCTTTAGAAGGAGGTGACGAGCAGATCAAGCGCCAAGGGCCTCGCTGTCCCAAGGGCCACGCAAAACAACCCGATTACTTTAACTTAAGCTTTTAGTTATAGCAATAAATTTATTTCATTCATAGTTAACTATTATCAGGTCAGTCCAAAAGTTCGTGCGCATTAATAGCAAGCATGGGATTCATTTATGATTAACTACTAGACCAGGGATTCCCAAAGTGTGGTCCGCGGACCCCTGGGAGTCCGCAGCAAAATTCAGGGAGTCTGCGGAACATAAAACTCTTTAAATATTTATTTTTTGTTTGATGCAAACTGTTATTTTAAAAATAAAGGAAATTTAAGAAAAAGGTAAATTATTTTTCTTGAAAAAAAAAAACAATCATAAAATCAGCTTCAAATTTTCTCAACGCTACGCCCATATTTATTAGGATTCCGCCTATTATTTTATGTGTATTCATAGAACTTAAATTTTATTATTTTATTTGCT
>NEEE01004179.1:51433-63362 GCA_002278615.1 Pogonus chalceus | reverse complement strand
AAAATATACTTTGATAAGCCTATATGTGTATTTTTCAAAATTAAGAAGACTTAAACATTTAAAGTACTGTTACTACAAGAGAATTTATATCATTTTCTTAATTTAGTACAAAACGGAATTTTAGTTAAGCTTTTTAACATTAAATGAACAATAATATTTATAAAATAATTTTCTGAATATAAAAATATAAAAAATAAGTATCCATGAAAGTAATTTGTATGATAAATGTAGAACATCAATCTTAATTTACTTTCTTATAATAAATAAAAGAGAAACCGCACAAAATATCATCCATAATATGTTTTCTTCAAATAAAAACCATAGAAGATCAAATTAACTTTTTGTGTAGAGCTAATCAAAATCGTGTCGTGAAAGACAAATAAAAAAAAAACAATAATGTTATATAAATGTCCAGTAATTTCCTTGCACTGCCCTTTTGACATTTTTATCGGCGGTCGCATCCTGCGAAACGGTAATTTTCACGCGGACAAAAAACAACAAAAAACAAGCCACTTCCTACAGAAACAATGCATGAATATTCAAAAGTCAACGCTTATTTTTTTACACGCATTAAAAGAAAATATCTTTTATTTCGTTGTTTTGCAACTACAATGCTATCGGTAACATCTGTTGATGCTGAAGTAAACACAATAATTTCATTTTAATTTTCTCTAAATATATCTGACTTTTTAAGCATTTACAATTAATTTTTATAAAACCTTCAATTAAGTAAGAGACTCAACCAAATTTTGAGATGATTATATCATCAGTTTCAATCCATATAAGTAAATTAAAATAACATGCGAAATAATCTAGTTATATGTTTTTAATCTGCACGTATAAAACTAAGTTTTCCCGGGAATAAAATGAAGCCTTACAAATTTTAACTCAAGCTAATGTAATTTAATTTTATCATTGAACAAAAGTTTTATAAACTTTATCAAGGATGGACTGAAATTTAATATATTTCAAATAACTACTAATTATAAAAGACTATGGAAGATTCATTACATTAACTGTTATTTATATTATTATATTTACCAAATTATGAAGTTAATGGCCATGAATATTTGAAAAGCATTTGTTTTACATTATAATAATATTTATTTGATCTTGCGATTATAATTTAAAATAATTAAAATTATGTACTATAAGAAATTAAAAAAAGTGTAAAGAATACTTAGTAAATAACAAAATTTATTAGTTGGAAAAGAGCTACTGCGTAGAGTTCAATAGAAAAATAATTGTAGCATATCTGAAGAGACGACATACCTAAAACTAAATAAGAAAACATTTAAAAATTAAGAAAATATTTGCTTCAAGACTAATTATACTGATGATTTGAGTCTATATCATACTAATTAATAATTTGATTAGTTTTCATTTCATAATATTATGATATCCTTCATCACTTTTATCCTCAGATCCAAAACTCGAATTTGAAAACATTTTTATTAATGAATGATAGTAGATATTTCAAAGAAATAGTCAAGAATATGTTATTTTACTTAAATTGAAGTTATTTGTTTTTGTAACTAAACAAAGTTTAAAAAGAATAAATTCATCTTTAAATTTAAACTAAATCGAAGCATTATTAAATCTTAAACAAAATTTGATACTGCTCTATCAAAAAAATTCTTTTAACCATATTTAATTTATCTGCATCATAAAATTATTAAATTTGAATCTTTGAAGTTATGAAACTATCTCCAGATAAAATATCAATTTTTGAAACCAAAAAAATAATAATCATGATTAAAAACTGATTAAAAAATTAACAATTCAAAATATATATTTTTGTAATATGAAAATAAAGTCTTAAATAGTGTGTAAAGAAGTTTTATAAGAGTTATTGTAGAAAATGAATAAATTTTAAAACAATTTTATTAAGATAATTAAATCTATTTCTTAATAAAAATCTAGAACTAGTTAACCATCAAAAATTACTACCATATAAAATATATGTTTTAAAAAACAAAAAAATAACTATTTTCAAAAACAGATTAAAAAAATATATAAAAACTATTTACGCAAAAAATGTAAAACCAACAAAAAAAAAAAAAGGTTTCATATATATGATGTTAAAAACAGAGTGAAATTATTATTTAACGTTTTAAAAAGTTTTCTAGTGGTCTTCATATTAACCGAAATAGGAATTTGAAAATTGTGGAAATGTCGAATACACATTTATTTCCGTTTAAATATATGAGCGTGTATAAAAACGCAACATATAACAGAGCTATGACTGCGCCAGTGCCAGTGCCAGTGCCAGTACCAGCGCCAACAAATACGTATAGAACGTTACATACCGGTTTGGTTTAATGCATTCGCCAAATGCATGCGGCGAACCGAAAATGCACAACATTTTATAGATTAACTATAAATCACGACCAAAGTGGGCCATACACTTTTTACAGGATTTGCTTTATACGCCATTTTCTAACATAAAGAAAACTGTATAAATATAAATACATTTTGGCCATCGATATAATGGCGCTTAGTGCATACCATCATCTCTTTTGCTATTATGCACTCTATTTATGTTTATATATAGATAAAACATTCTATAGTGATTGATTTATATTGCTTTTAGAATTTAATGTGTCATTAAAAAATATATAAGATGTTAAATAGAATACTGTATTACTAGATTTGAATGATCGATACACAGGAAACTGAGAGAATTTTCATTACGTCTTCAGTATTTCTAAAGAACTTACGCAAGAAAAATTAAAGAGCATTTCGGCTTTCATTGTATCATCAGGAAAAAATCTAAAATAAAATTGATTTAAAAAAATTAAAATGAAAAGAATTCCAATAATGAAGAAATTCATTGAAAAATGCAAGAGCCTAAAACTTTACTTTTTTTAAAATAAGCAAAGAATAAATTAAAAAATACATTATTTTAAGCCCAAGCAAACAAACAAGATAAACAAATTATTTAAAGAAATTTTTGGAAATATTTTACATTGCTGACACAAATAAAATGCATTTGAAACATAAAATTATTAAATTTAAATCTTTGAAGCTATGCAACTAATAAAATTTTAATTTTAGAAAATACAAAATATTAATCATGATTAAGAGATGATTTAAAAAATAAACAAAATAAAGTCTTTAATGATCTACAAAGAACCTCTCAAGAGAAAATACTAGAGAATGAGTAAATNAAGCAACTTCTTAAAACTTAACCGAACATCTTGAAACTTCCTCAAATTTCCCTTATACTTCTCTCAATATGCTCCTCAAATTCCCTCTTGACTAACCCCATGGTTTACTTAACAGTGTTCTGCATGTTCAAATTGAAGCATATTATACTGTTTGCAGAAAATAACTTGTTTGGCATATTAACTTTGAAATATGTTAAATTTAATTTGAATTATAAAATGTATGTATCTTTTATATATATTTAAATATATTATAGATATATTTTAACTATGTAACACAAAATATTTGAGCACAAAGTGATTATAAACAGCTTTTAGCAAAATGAGATCTCAAATAGTAATAAACAAATACTGCAATATTTCGAAAATATTAAATATGTATAAATAACATTTATTATTTAAAGTTTAAATGCATTATTTGTATGATACTGCAGTCCTCAATAAATAAAATATGAGTGTTATACTATAAACTGGTTATGCATATACATAGTATAAACCATTTATTTGACACATAAATTAATTTTAATATAGTAGGCCATATCTATTTGTCTATTAATTATTTGTCCAGTCATTGCATTTATTTACTTTGACTATATATTCATATATTCGAATTAATTAATATATATTTTTATGTATGCATTTATGTAGTTTGGTATATTGTGTTTATAAACATTACAAGTTTAATTTTAGAAAGCAAATATTTACAAAATATACATTTCAATAAAATAACTTTAATTTACAAGTTTATTTAAACACATTGTTTGTTATATTTAATAATCAATAATATTTTTGGATCTGTACTTTAAATATTTGAATTTTCTATTATTAATTATAAAATAATCGTTTGTTATTAAACATAAACAAATGAATATAAAACAATTAAAACTTTTATTTAAAAAAAATAAATGTAACTTTAGGTATTTTATCTATTAAATCTTTTTATTTTTATGTTAAATTTACAATTAAAGAAAATAAATATTTTATGTTTAATCTGTTTAATCAATTAATCAAATACCTTGTTTTAACTAACAGTACTGTTGTAATGTATTTCTGTTCTAATTTATCTAGCCTATAATTTATTTCAGATAACAAATGAGTGCTAGATACTGTAATTAGGCTTATCTGATAAGTGTGTTTAGTTAATGGCCATGTTATAGGTTTACATTTTTTATAAAGTTAATCGGTAATAGTATNCTCTATAAAAAAGCTCAGATGCAAATTTTTTATAATATAAATAGAAAAAAAGATATTACGCTTAAAATGCATTCATTGCTTAGTTTTACATTTATTTTAGTTAATAACTTTTTTATCATAATTGTAACAACAAAATATTATATATAAAAATTGTAGATAATATTATTATCTACAAAAAAACTTTTGACAAAATATACTTTCCAAGATAATCTAGAAAAATGACTGCACTCTTATTTTCAATATTGCGCCAAATAGACATTACCCCACACCCCAAAAACTCAAACTTAACCTTAAGAGTAAGTTTTTAATATGATAAAAATAAAATTGCTGTCTACCTAAAATGCACGGTTGACCCTTCTTTATGCTTATTTTACTGGACTATTGATACAACATTCTCCTTAAATTATGTCAGCATATTACAAACAACAGTGCGCCTAATTCATTTTTAAAATTTTAAAAAACAAGACCTTGGCCTTCTTAACTATATATTTTTAATTGAAATAATTTTTAATATAAAAAATTATGATATAAACAAATACAAGCATCAATGAAGCATAGTTTGCTAGATGTAACTTCCAGATACTCAAAATAAAACAAAATGCTTATATTAACAATAAAATAACATAAAATTAATTTTTAGTAATCTATTTTTTTGCTTAATTACTAATTTAAGATAAGAACTGAAAAACAATCTCTTTTTACCTACATAATTTTTAATAAGTTTTCGCTTCCTCGGTATTTTCGAAATTGTTTAGATAATTTTAGAATTTTAAAATTGACCAACCTTTATAGAAAAAACTAGATAGTTAACGGGTACATTGCAGTAAGCCATATTTGTTTAGTATGTTATTAACTTTTTTTTTAAATTTTTTTGTAATTCAAGTGAACGTTAAGAATATTTACCTTCAAAATTGTTATAAAAAGACTTTATTTTGAGTTTGAATTAAACTTTTTGGTAATGAAAAATGAATAAAAATAATTAAAAACATAAATTTAATTTTATATAAAAATAATATAAATATTATTTATTCTCAAGATATAATCAGAGTAAAAGAAGTATAACAAATAAAATTCATGTAATATTAATCAAATATATAATAAATAACTAATCGTTACAAATATTAGTTATAAATAATTAGGTATTCAGTGAATATTAATATAGAAATTAGCTGTAACATAAATGAATAATAAGCTGTATAATTGGCCTCTCGTTGTAAAATGGAATCTACATTTTGGCCCGCGTTAAATTGCAAAGACCGCTGTCACTCGTGGATTACGCTATAATTGATTTATTTGTACGTCAGTAAATACCCTGGAATATTTCATTATTAATATTTTAAACTGATTTTTGCTTGTAAATTGTAAGTATGTATGATGGTGATAAAAATAGAAAACATATGCATTAAAATAGAATATAATTTATCATTATCACATTAAAAATAGAGCAGAAGCTATCAAGTAGATCATAAATGAATTTGTTGAAGTTCCGCCGACAGAGCAGCACATTAGCGCGTCTAATATGAATGCAAAACGAAAACGAATAACCGTCGAAGTGAGCGATCTGATCAGGCGATTTCGTCATTTTACTTCATCGATCACTCGTTCGCATCGACAGTATAATGGCGCTGAACGGTGAACGTACATGGTGCTTGTACTTTGGGGTAAAGAGGGGAAACCAGAACCCAAAGGAGCGGTCACCATCCATCATTTACCAGACGTGAATATTGTCTTAAACTTACCCCCACGCCACCCTTTTACATAACCTTCACGTAAATGTTGCAAAAGTTTTAATGCTTCAGCAGTTAGTCTGTTTATATGACAATATATACTTACTTCCTGTTTTTCTGATTGATGAAATAAAAATGAAAATTTTCTGCAAGCTTTCTTAATAAATCAAAGTTTTTATAAGAATCATTTGATATACTTCTATAAAAAACTGTAGTATTTGTTCATTTTGAATTGAAATAATTATAATTTAAAATAAATAATTTATTTATTAATTGTATATATGGTAATATTTAAANTGAAGCTCAATTTTAAGAAGGGAGGAGTTATGCGACCAGCAGTCCGCCACAAGATGCAAAGCCAGCAAAACACCCCACCTCTCATTAGCCATAATTTTAAGTTACTATAATTGTATTTTTTAGAATAGTTAAGTTAGTTTATGAATTATCTTGAATTAAACAAGTTGTATCTCGAATGTTATAAAAAGACACAATAATAATTTTTTTTAAAAACTTATAACTTCATCGAAGTTATATAATTTATATATATATATATATATATATAATAACTAATATTACTGAGGGTACTGCTTTAAAATATTTTTAATCACCCTTGTAATAATCTACAAGTATAAGAAAGGATTTAAGAAAAATATTCATGGAATCAAATGTTTTCGATAACATCCAAAAAAACAGGGTGCTGCATTTCTGCAGTGCCTATACTAGCCAGCGCATTAAATCCCAGAAAATTACATTCTTCAAAGAAACATTTAATAAAATGAATAATTTTCAAAATTACGTTTTTTTTAGAAATTTAAATAAAAAAGCCTTTTTTTCTAATAATTTAGAAAATAGTTCTTTACAAAATTTCTTAATTATGTTGAAAAAAAATTGTATATATAATAACTAATATTACTGGGGGTACTGCTTTAAAATATTTTTAATCACCCTTGTTATAATCTACAAGTATAAGAAAGAATTTAAGAAAAATATTCATGAATTCGAAGGTTTTCGATAACATCCATAAAAAGAGGTGCTGCATATCCACAGTGCCTATACTAGGCAGCGCATGAAATCCCAGAAAGTTACTTTTCTCAAAAAACAGAAAATAATTTAATAATTTTTAATAATACATTTTTCTTTTAGAAATTTATATTAGTAAATCTTTTCTTATAATTAAAAAAATATTTTTTCACAAAATTTATGAATACTGATGAAGAAAATGTCATTTTAAACCAATTCAAAAAAGTTTTTAATTCTTAAATACAAGTAATTCTTATATGTATTTTATTATTTGGCGCAGAACTTTAGAGCGTAAATCTAGGTATTGAATATAACAAAAAGGACAAGAAAATTAATTTCAACAACATTGAAGTACTTAAAAAAATATTATAAATTTAATAATAAAATGAAATAATTTAGTGGAAAAAATTGATGTCCTATCGTCAAGGTTTTGTTTGAAATTAAAGTGTCTTCGCTTTAACAATGGTCGATAAAATATGCCGCTTTTTTGCTGCTGAAATAAATTTCATCTAAATTTTATTACTTGCTTCGAAGATTTAAAATCTATTTAAATGTAATAATAACACAAAAACCGCGTTCATAATGGAAACTTTTATAAGCAATAATTTTTTGAAACTTTGTGGTAATTTCGATGCTGATTAGCATTTGTTTTTATGTTTAATATTAGTGATAATAATTACAAATCAAAAACAATTTTAATACAAAACAATTTGCTGTTTATATATGTATGTATGTTTAGTAATTTAAACGCTGTAGTATCAATTTATTTTCGCATTGTACGTGTTCATAAAAAATACAAGTACAAAATCAATTTCACGTTATATGGCCGCTATATAATTCGTATTAAATACCATTTTTGTCCAGGCTTGAAATGGAAAAAACAGTGTTTGAACATAAAATTACATTGCTGGATGTATTTAGGTGATAAACACGATTCAAAAAACTATTCCCTTTAACAATTTCCATAGCAATTTTCCGACCATTGATTTTAATAGCGCCTTGTTTGAAATATATACAGGATGTTTTTCATACACGTGCAATCATATTATAAACGACACTATCCACAATAACAAAATGGACTCGTTCAACTGTCACACGTATATATCTGTGCATAACCAACTAGACGACATTCCTGCCGCAATGCGGGAAATGTTTGAAACCAATGGCGTGTATTAAATGATATGGAACGGAAAATGGCACTGCTACAGACGCCATCTTCTTTAAATGGACCTACATATGCATATTACTTTACAATATTGTTGATTGACTATACTAAATGTTCTTTCTCAACTTTTATTCACTTTTTATCAAATATATTGCTTTATCCTTCCAAAGAAACTAAAATTGAATTCCATATATTTTGGTCTTTAATAAAGACTTTTTATAATGTTCAAAAAGTAATTTTTGTATATACATATGCACTCAGTTAATCAAAAATGGCCATCAAAATTTTGATTAAAATCATGGATTAAAGGGTTCTTACATCAAAAAATTGATTTGTTAGAGTTTCATTTCCGGGAAAATTCGTTTTCAGTCTTTTTTGACGATAATTTTAAATTTTTTTGATGACAGTGTAACTGAAACATTATAACTAAGCATCGTAAAATTATTGACATCTATAATTTTTTTAAAAATAATTGAAATGCGTTAAACCATAATCTTTTTGATAGTCTTCAGAAACTGAATGAAGGGTTCAAAGATAGAACAATACTTGTTCTGCTCAATAAAGTCCTAAAATATCATCATGTATCAAAGATTTAATGCAATGGACCAAAATAATCGTGCCAAGCTTATCATTTTCCAAAATTAAGAAACCAAACATAGTTAAAGTGCTCTAAACACAGGAGAATCCATAATTTAGTATAGAACACAATTAAAGAAAAAAAATTGAAAAGCCTAGTTTATTTTGCTTAATAAAAAATTCATTTTAAAAATAAAACCAACCAGAATCCCGAGCGAAACTTAATTTTCTTGATATTTTACCTATGAGATACAAACGAATTTTCTGCATTAAATTGATTTAATATTATAGTTTTTGATCTCAAATTATTCAAATATCTCATAATAACTCAAATTTCTTAAAAAATAAATGTTTTATAGTTCTGAAATTATAATTTAACTCTCTGTTAACAATTAATTATAAGAATCTAATTTCAATCCATTATTAATATATTCGTAACTTAATGAAATCATTCAAATACTATTTTCTAAACTGTAACATTTATTTATTTATTACTTATTTTGGAACAGAAAATCTAGTAAACGTGAAAATATACTTTTCAAATCACAATTATAATTCTATTAAAGTCTGAGCTAATTAAGTAACCGTACTCTATAACTAGATAAATCAATCATCTAGACACGATAATAAATCAATACAAACACTTATCTATCTAACTAACTCCATTTAGCCTAAACGCATGACGAACTCTTGATCTATTTCGTAAATTCGTATAAACTCCAATTAAATTACATCCAAATTATCTATTCCTTACTATTTCAACAGTCTAAGCATACAATCATTTATCAATTTTCAATAAAATTTTCAAAAATATATGTTTAACTGTAATCATAAATTTTAACCAATGTTTTTCTGAAATTAATCATCTATTTTTTCATGAAATGTGCTTTAGAAATTTATTTTTTAAACAAAGGATAGTTTGGCTAAAATGCACCGTTAGTTTTGGAAAAACAGAATAAAAAACAAATATAATATTAAATTCTCCCTAAAAATGAATTACTTTTTCTTTAATTTGAATATTTTATTATATGTTTCTTAAAAAGAATAACAATAATAACAGTATGTTTAATAATTTTATTCAAAATTCTATTCTAAATTAATATATTAGACTTGTACTTTTGGAACAAAAAAAAATAACTGAATAAAAGCTTGTTCATTTGCAAAGCTATATTGTTAGTCATCATAATAAGATATATGCATAGCAATAAGGCAATACGGTAATAAGACAATAAAGCTTTTCTATTATACTACTGATATGCAATATAGATTTGAAGTTTGCAGTATATTTAGAGAATATTTAAACATAACTCTTAGCATATAAATGTGCATATACATTTCTCATATATAAATATCTTCTGCATCGTGACTTTCAATTTACATCTAACTCTACTGCGATCTTATATATTTATGATAATTTACTAGGCACTATTTCCATGTTACTAAATGCATATCTATTGCTGATTTACATTTTACATTACTTGGATATCTTCAATAAATTCTCATATTACGGATGTATATATTTCAAATAATGTACGATTTATTAATTTCAAGTTATAAATAGTTTTGTGTATTACATTAATTTGTGCTTTTATGTTAATTTAAAGATATATTTATACGTACTGAAAACTTATAATGTTCGTTTAGAGAGGAAATCTATCTATATTGTTATTATGAATGAAAAAAATAAATAAATTTCTATGATGGTTTAGAAAACAATTACTAATTTTATAATTAGCACAAAAGTATTAGAAAAAACTAGATACTTTTCCAAATGGCCAAACCCAAAACTATATAAACGTTCTACAAAGAATTGGACTGCAGATAAAGAATAGTTTTATTTCTAGATTTGTTTTTATGATATCATATCTACTTTTTAACGTACCAAACGTACTGGTCAGATTATATTTGAAGTATATTTCTTAATTTTATTTTCTAACAATAAACTTTCTAATAAGATGAAAAGTTTAGGTAAAAAATACTTTTCAAACCATTTTTTTTCATAAAATAATAGTTCAACATACTAAAAGTATATTACCAAAATTTTTTAACAAAATTCAAAATACTCATGACAATTTACAACTCGCGACTTGTACTTCCTTGGAAAACATCGTTTGAGCTCACCCATCTTTATGAATTTCCAATCATCCAGAAAAATATTATAAAATTTATCTAATCTTAAACTAACACGCGTGCACCTTAATCAAAACTTTTGAATATACTGAAATAGATTGAAATTTACAATATTTCGGTTTCTAAATTAATTATTAAATTAAGTTCTAAAGCACTTCACATATTATAAGAGTATCTTATAAGATTATGTGCAAAAATTACTTAGTTGTAAGTTTATTTTAGAGAAATACTTTGATAATATTTTCATTCTATTGGAGTGATATTTACTACATTTTCCTTTAAACAATATCCAATCTTCAAAATACTTTTCATTCTATAAGGAGATTGAAAAAATATATTTAAAAAAAATCCAATTTTAGACAAAAATTTCTAAGCTCATAACAAATGACTATTTATCTAAATAGTCTGAGGTATTGCAGAGTGTTGAGAGGAAAAAATCACTCTAACATTAAAACTAAAATAAATAAATATGAATAAAAACGTAAATAAAAAAAAATATCGATTGTTGCTCGTACATATAAATTTATTGTAAATATTTTTATGAAAATAAAACTATAACACAAATATATATGTTCTTGTTCTTATGGTGAAACATAGATAAACGATATATGTTTACTGTTGTTTATCTTCCAAAGGAGTATATAGTGCAGTGAACCAACAAACTTTAAAAGAATTTACGATGACATAGTTGAGTTAGAAGAACATTGTCCTCTCTTCCGAATGTCGACCGCATAAAAATTACGAAAACTTACTTGGAAAACAGACAAAGTAAATTCATTTGAAACGAAGTGCACTGCGATTTTTCATTTCTCTTTTGTCTGTAGGTATAACAATTGTTTCTTTATGGCGTAAAAGAAAAATTACATTTCAGTTGGAATATTTCCATTTTACTCCGGATTTGCATAAATTTTAAACAATTATCTTTTTGATATTCATATGAACTAAAAATA
>NEEE01004179.1:29914-41927 GCA_002278615.1 Pogonus chalceus | reverse complement strand
TTTAATCGTAATTTTTCTCTAGTTTTTTCAAGAAAACAAATCTTAATTTATTATACAATTTAAGCTACAAATGTATAATTAATATTAATATAATAATAATGTTAATACATATTTTTGGAGCCTCAATTTGTTGCTTTTTATTCAAGTGTTAAATTTTTTAACCTTACTTACTACCATACTTTATACTTGTTCAAGTACTGGTCCCAAAGCGTTCAAGTATTGCATCCCGTCACTTTATTATGTTCAACTACTGCGGCCTATTAAGGATATTTTCAAAATTAGATAAAAAATTGAATTTTTTAGTAAAAAGACTTTTGTTTTTCTTAATAGATTCAAAACTCAATGGACTTTTGGAAAATATTTGCATTCGGTTGATTGTGATAAGATATTACTGTTAAAATTGTGGTTAAACATTATACACTGAGAAATCTGTTCAAGTACTGGGTATTTTACCTTATGTATCTTTTCTATATATACGTTTATTTTACAAATGATTTTTAATTTACTATTATTTACTGACATTTTGCATTTAATATGCAAAAACCCACAGTTTGATTATATCTACATTCACGTTTCATAATTATCTAAATAACTGTTATCTGCTGTTAAACTTTACAACATAATAGAATCATGTAGAGAGATGTGGTTTATTTGTAAACCACATTTCTGCACTGATTATATGCATTTCAATCATGTTAATGTTTTACCAGTATAGTTGGTTTAGCTTATAATTTTATAGATAATCCCATAAGTACAGGTTTACAAATTTTATTGATGTCACTAAACTAAAGTGATGTTTATTTTTATCAAATTTATTTAATAATTTAAATATGCAATGAATGTGAAAGAACTTTTATTGATTTTAATAAAAAAGAACTTTAATAGTTAAAAGTAAAATAATGTATTTAAAAAAATCATAAACACTAGAGTTCTTTTAAGTTGTTCTAGTTAAACTTAAAAATTAGTTCACATTGAATAATGACTGTTATTTTAACCATAATACTTAGTATTTATTTTTAACGATATCGTGTCATTCCGTAACCACATGCAACTAGAAACAAACCATGAAAAGGACACAAAATGCAATCGATAACAATAATTGCCTTGGAATTTTCATGCTTTACTTTGCGGTTTTCTATTCACATACATAAAATTTTCATTAAAACTAATCTGTTATAGCGAGTTTTATACTATTTATTACGATACAACTAATGGAATATACATATATATTCTACAATTAATTTTGTCACGTCAATATTTCTTATCGCGAAATTCACATCATTGTCATTTGCACGTTTTATTTATATTATTTAGTTCGTTCATGCATTTCTATATATCTGTTAACCATTAGCAATCTTAGTAAAAAAAATTCCTGGATTTGTTATTTGTAATCAAAGAACAATTTTTATGTTTGATAGTTTTTTCTTTTCTAACGATTTTTTTGGAAAATTAAAATTTTTAACTTACATACAGAAACAAATAAAAATAAAATATTAACTTATAAAAAATATATACAAACAAAAAGTCTTTGTGTATATTTGTAAAACAAAAACAATTAAAAACTATATAACTTTATTTATTCCTACTATATTATTTTCGAAAGTGTGAGGCCTCTTTTTTTACTGGGGCCATAGTATTTTGCTTTTTTTGTCTATAAGATACTGCATTTTTTTATTACGAATCAAATTTATAAATTACTTTTTAAAAAAAGGTATAGTTAAGAATATTTCTTTTAATAGAGCAAAAATTTAATTATTTGTAATTAAATACCTAATATATTTACTTATTAGGAGATTATTTAAAATACATATGTAGCACTTTATGAAAAATATTGTTAAAAAATAATACATTTAAATAAGTTTAAATAACTTATTTTCATAGATAATCGCAAAATTGTGTAAAACTTTTCTAAATATTTTAAAATAGTCAGCTATTACACGAAAATGCTTAAGTTTTCAATATTTTATTGTTATTTAAAGAAATTTTTATCTTGTTTTATATATTAATCTCCAATTTTTTTTTAATGTTTTTAATTCATTAAAAAAATTAATGATTTAAATATGATTTGTATTTTCTTGAAATAAGTCTTATAATTTGAATTTTTAGATTGCCCAGAAACTAAGAAACTACTTTTTTTAAATTAAACTCTTCTTAATTTTTTGGACCTTGGAAAAAATTTATTCTTTATTTTGAAAAATTTAAACGAAAATACTTTTAACTGTCTCCAATTGGTAGTAAAGACATTTTATTAATTTAAGATTAGAATCTTATTATTTAATTATTATATTAATAATTCTAACTAATCAATTTTTAACTTGACTTCTGTACTTATAAAAAAAAATTGTACCATCTTGTTGTTTACTTTTTTGCTTATCCGGTAATGTTCACGTACAGATATTAATTCTACTAATAAGATAAAAAAATTAAAATTTATTTAAAAAAATTTGTTGCAGTAAATTACAAACACATTGATTAATGTATTAGTATGAATAATATAGTATATATTTACTTGTACATCGTATGAGTACAAGGATTATTGTAAGTAATGCATTACGTTGACAAGAAAATCCGTAACAGGTACCCAATGGAGAACATTTAATGTAACATCCCTGTGAACCACAACTAGAAAAGTTTCGGTTACGGTTGAAATTTCAGAAATGTCCAAAAGGTTCTGTCTGTAACGCTTTATGTAGAGTCCTTGTGGTTATACTATACTGTAGGGTAGCGACATCTTTAATGTCCTTTTCCCTTTTCCTTTTACATTGGACTGAAAACATGGATATCTCTTTTACATTGTCCTTTCCTTTTCGTATCCTACTACTATTACGACCTTATCCTTTTGTCTGGGGGCTTTTTCATGAAATCATACCATCAACACATTTATTTATATAAAGCAAAGACTCACATTTCTTTATTCTTTTATAGCATATATACATAAATTTTATATTTTAATATTTATCACACCAAATAGTTATATCAAAGAGAATATCTTTACTGTTCACTTATTTACCTGTGACATTCCAAGCGTCAATATTTTACTTTTCTTAAGAACATTTTATACAATTTTTACTGCAACTTTTATCAAAAAAATTACTTGTTCTTAGTTCAACATCAGATAAAATTAAAAACTTCATCATTATTTATTAATACAACCATCATAGATATATCGATAAATCCTATAATCAATAATGGCAATCATTACCAACGGAGCTGATATTATTTTTTAGATGATAAAATTTATTATACAGGAGTCGAGTCTTATAATAACTCATTAAAGACGATTAGCGAATTTTTACAATACTCTGATGGTTTTATTTACCATATAATTTTCTACGTGTAACTTTTGTAACGAAGGATACATTAATAGACAGAAAATAGAATAAACATAATAAAAAAATCATTTGTTTTCAATATTTGAAATGAAACTTATAACTATTTCTTTTTCATTTTCTTTAAATTGATTATAATCAAAATTAATTCTAAAATAAAGTTATATTTTGAATGCAAATTATTTTGAAATACATTTTTCTAATGTTAGAAACAATAAATGAAGAACTATGAAGCGTGTATTTGTTGGTTATAATCCAGTTGGATGTAAAACTCAAAAACTATATACATAAATGAAAATTCCTTTAAAAAGCATTAAAAAGCAGGCAATTTTGAAAGCCGCATACTCAAGTAATAAAGATTTTAATTTTTCTGTTCACTGAGGCATAAAACAGGCGTTCATTTACTGAACAATAAATCGTGTTTGTTCGTGCATCATCGAACGGGTGACGAATCCCCCGAAATCCGAAACACGCACGTCCTGCTGAAGCTGAAAATAATGTGAAATTGGAAATTTACGTTTATCCGGCCGACACCTTCGAACTCCACAACTCTACAACGATGAACCTTGCACACATAGATATCTCTTTTCACCGGATTTATTTCATTAAACTTTATAAACAAAAGTATAATCAGACAAAAGTCTTAAGTGTACTTACGTGTAATACAATTAAAGTTAATTTGAACAAATCTGCATTCTCATCAAGGAAACTTCCTTGCTTAAATTGATTTTTAATTTAATAGGATTCTTACGATTAGTTGAAACAGGTAACAGGTCAATAACTTTTCTTAAAGAGAAATAAATATCCTAGTTTTTATTGATTTATAAATATTAATGAAAAGTTGAAATTTGATTATAATAATTAATGCTTTGAAAGAGGTTATATGCGTGTTTGAAGTATATTTCAAAGCCAACTCATACATATATACAATTTATGTCCTAATGCTGCGCATGAATAAGACTTGTATTTAGTTATTGATTATTGGCAATCAAATCTATTGACATGATTTTCGTTAAAATTTCATATGAATTTCCAATAACTAGTAAATTACCAGTTTCCAATAATGCAAATATTAAACACCTATTTATCAGGACAATGAGAAATGCTTTGTGTTAAAGTAAATATTTGAAGTCCTTTGTAAAACTTAATTATATATTTATTTTAAAAATATAAATTTAAAAATTGCAGATTTCTGTTTCTATTTATTTATATTTATCAATTAGTTTTATATTAAAATAACATTTTTTTATATTAAGAATATAAATATAAGATGTCTCAAAAGGGCCGGGGTACTNATATATATATATATATCAATACAATTATAGATATTTATGCATCTAAAGGAAAACAATATAAATTAATCCTAAAAATGTAAGTAAAACAGAAAATGCACTTTTCTCTCGTGGTGTATATAAAACAATTTTCATGACCATCAGTTACAAATTATCAATTTCTTCAAACAGAAATCAGTAAATTTAAGTTTTGATATGTTAATATGTAGACAGTTGTTTATATTGAGATAAAAATCATTTGGTTAAATTTGATTCATTTGCCATAAATTTAGAGTCAACTTATAATGAAATTAACAAAAACGCTTACATATATTGATAATTCTAGTATTATTAGTTTTACAATAAATAATTATAGAATTTGTCTCTTTTTACTTCTTTTTCTTTATTAAGGGAATAAAAATCAAAACAAGGTACATAAAGTCAGTTTTACGCTCTGTAGTATGAAGATATTGTAATTACTAAATATTTATTACATTTGATTAAAGAATTGATCTAAGAAACTTTTAAATTGTAGACTTCCATATAAAAAATTAAGTTCTTAAATTACTTTTGTATAAAAGTTGGATTTTTATTTGTTTTTTTCAGATCAAAAACAAAAACTTGTGACTTTTTATTTTAATAATTTATTGTTTGAACCCTTATTATATTATTTTCGTAAAAAAATTGCATACTCTTTATAGTAACAGCCAAACAATGTTAAATGTTAACTTATTTCTTGTTTTTATAACTAAAATTAGAATATTTTTAAACAATAGAATATATATTATATTTATTTATCAAATTAGTTATTTCAATTACTACGAGCTTAATTCGTATATGTCGCTTTTTGTTATTAGTTCAAGTCCAATCGATATTTAATGTAAATGTAATTTAAATTATATGCTTTATAGATACCTACACATTCTTTAATTAAATTATTTAACTATAAATTAAAACTTATTCAATAACATTTAAAATATAAAAGCTATATCTACATATAAAACATTCATTTTTTAAACACAAGAACCGAAATTTAAAAAAAACCATTAAAATTCGTAAATTACTGGAAATGCTCCACATTTAACTTACCAATATAAATTAAAGTTGTCACCATGACATGTACATGCGCAATTAAAAGAGGAAAACACATGCAGTCGCCATGGAGATAAATTATGCGAAGAGGGAGTCGTACTTATGAATACGCATGGATCTGTTGTAACGCGCTTTAACACTTTTTTTTATTTCAAATGTTAATCTCTGTTTTTAAATTATTTGTTTTACACACTGATCGTTATATATCTGTTACGATTACGAATTCAATTTCAAATCATGTTTTTGTTTGGTATTATTGAATTATTTTCATGGATTTATTTGCGAATGTATTTTATTTTATTACTTTCTTAATTTGTACAACAATTTTAAAATTTAAATTATTATTAACTTAAAGTAAATTATATCAAATACATTTTTTTTCTTAATTCTATGAAATGGATTAAAAGTATTATGCTTGAAATTGGCTTAAGAATTTTTGAATATTTATAAAGTTTTAACTTGAAATAAGTAATAGACTGCTTCAAATTCTAAAGCTAATAAAAATCTTTCAAATTATTTCTACAAATATAATTTAGTTCCTATTGAAAATTTTATATTCTTTTTGTTCTGAATTTTAAAAGTTTAAATTTTATTATAAATACTATTCGGATTTCTTTGTTAGATTTCAAGTAAACATTACTACAATTGTTATTAGTAAATACATGATATTATTTTATAATAATTTATTTAAATTCGAGAATAAAATAATACTTTATATATCAAAAAATATGTGCATAATTCGATATTTAGACTCGCTTGAAAAGAAAAGGCAAAAATCTAAAATTAATATTTTAAAAATATTCAAAAAGAATTTTTTACATTATTTTATTTTTCTTTGGTTTGCAAGTTATTGTTCTGACTTTTAAAATAAATATCAAAACGATAATACGTTTCATGTATTATTGCTATATTTTCCGAAGTTACCCTTATAAGCCAAAATCAATAAAGAATCAAATCAATTGAAAAAAATATATCAAATATTTACGTTCAACAATTTTAAACCTATTACTTACAACTTAGTATCATAATTTTGTTTTGATTTATTAATTTATATACAACGATTCATAATAATCTCAAATATAATAAGTCTGTTTATAAATACAAATTTGTAAATTATTAACAAACACAAACATTTACTGTTTGTAGACTGAAATATACTTAATAATTCAACACGAATTATAAATTTTTTATTCAGAAAGCTTTGCGAAGAAACCACTTTAATATAAAGAAATTCTTTGAGAAGTTTTTAAGATTCGGTGTTATTTAAAATTAAAGCCTAAATATATATTTTTGAAAATATATCTTCTATAAAATAAATGCTTCCAAATTTGTGCATTCACTTTACATGATTTTATCACAAAATCCCTTTTTGTATATTTAATGTAAAGCCATTTGCATGGTATCCTTAACATCCTTTTATTACGATTATAATCGTATAAATTTTGATTTAATCCTTTTTAGAGAGGATTTGAAAATTTAGTTTATTTTAGAATTCATGTATTTATATTACTTAGAAAATTCTGCAGTTATTTTTATATTTATTTATGTTAAATCTCAATTCATTGATATTCAGTGAATACAATTTAAGATAAAACGAAGGATTTTTTCTTAAAATAGAAAGTATTTCGTATTTCTAGTTGAAATTGAACAGGGAATTGAAATAAAGTACGAAGAAATGTAGGTGTTAATACTTTTTCCGAATACATGATAAGAGAATCAAAAGAATCTTTCAGTATTGTTTAAAGCAATCTGCATTTTTCATGTTATATTTGTTTTGTTCTTGTAAAATACAATACATTAAAATTTGTATTTAAAATTAAATAATAATATAAAAAATGTTGGAATTCAGAGATTTTATTTAATAACATAGAAAGTGTTTATATTACTTTATTATCTTAATTATCTTTTCTACGTTGGAAACTNAACTTTGTCATTTATTAAAAATGGTTAAAAAAGAACAGCTTGTTTTTGCAAGAGTAAATGAAAAAAAAATATTATATTTTTTTATATTTTATGTAACACTTTTGAATCTATTAGCCATAAGGGTCGTTATATAAATAGAACATTAACTAGTAGATGTATATATTAACTGGAATTTTTACTTTAAATGTAACATATACAATATCTAGATTTGTTTTAATTGTTAAAAATATATCTAACTGTCATTAAACAGGTTTTAAACAGAAGACCTAAGTATTCTGCAAAATAAAGGATTCTATAATTTGCATTTAATATTTTAAATTAAGATCAAGTTACATTGAATATTTTCAAGTTAAAAAAAAAATATAAAATTATTAACATCATTTGCATTTGGATGATAAAAGTGAAAACATAAACTCATTTACTATAAAATTGTAACATATACAATATAACAGTTTTGTAAAATATATAATTTTAAATAATATTTTGAATTAATGAATTTAAAGCCAAAAATGTTTATATTATTACCAATGTGTACTGTATAATTATAGTAATTTTACAAACAAATCGTTCTTACTGCTACTTCAATTATTTATTTATTTTAATTATCAAATCAAACTAATTTTAAATAGACAATGGAGATATTTTGAAACAACGTTATTGTTAAACTAAAGTTTTATTATAATTTGTTTTTTTTTTACATCTAAAATAAATAAATTGAACTGTAAAGTATAAATATGAAAATGAATCCTTGGTTATAATAGTTTCGCTGGAACATTACGCTTCGACAGTCCCTTAAAATTTGATTGGCTCCTAAAACTGCTTCCCAACTGACATCATTGAGGGCAAACAATTCTTCATGGTTAGATCCTAGACGGATAACAAGCCTTCCTGGATAAACACAGTCCTTTGTCTTAACCAAGACTATCTTCAGAGTTCCCATTTCGAAATATAAACCAGTAAACTCCATCCCTTCATCCCTTTCACTTCTTTGTTCTAATTCTCTTACTTCACTTTCTCATGCTATTCCTCTCATCTTGGAAATTTTCACATTCACTTTCATATTTTATCTCTTTCTGTTTGATCTTTGACTAAATCTTTTAACTCACTTCGTCTCTAATAATTTTCTTATCCTATCTTCTCGATGATTATCTATTTTTCTTTTGCAGTTATCGGGTTGTCTTTGTCTTTATGTAGTCATAAACGTAGTCGTTAAATCATAGAATTGGATCATAAAAAATTGTTACAGTGAACTGTATTATCTTGTTTATTTTTTTATGAGAAAATCACGACTTCTGAATTATATCGAGAAACTGTTAAGACTTTTTTTTTGATGTTGTAAAAGTTGTTTTACTTATTTTATATGCACTAAAATTTTATAGCTATTTATACATTCATGAAATATTGATTAATTTTTTTAATAAGCATGGTCATGAAAAAAGGTTTCGCTTTTTAATGCAGCATTAAAATATTTACTACAGAAATACAATTTTAATTTAAATATATATTGTATATATTTACATTTATGTTAATAACTAGTATTAATCTTTTGCGTGTTTTGAAACTTATTCATTATATGATACTTTTAGGTTTTTTAAGAAAAATATTTCACAGATTTTTTTTATTATTTACAGGTGAAGGAAATAAAATGGCGGCCAGCGCCATATTGTTGTTGGATATGACGTCACGGTATATGATGTTATTACTATCATTGTCACCAGTTTTACTCACATCCTCCATGAATATGAGTGAGTATTATTTTAATTTGAAATATACAATTTATTACTTGTAATTTGTATTAAACTTCACTTCATATGTATTGCTTGCATTTGTTGTAAATCAGTTAAATAGATTAGTCTATAATTTGTTAAACTTATAAAGACATATTATAAATAATGTGGTTGAATTGCATTAATATAGCAAACAAGTTATCGTATTACATTTTATAACTGGAACAGATCATATTTGATTTATACGAGCGATGAAATTTATTAATTTATAATCTGTATGATAATATATGGTCTTAATATCATTTATTATTTTACAATGCAATTATAAATTTAACTATTTAAATGGTTATAACATTTATAACAAAAACAACTTGACAATTTACAAATTAATTCTATAAATATACACAATATTTTTACTTAAAAAGATGTGTAGCATTTATAAAGCTTTTTTTTTTTTATTCTTAAATAAATTGATTTATTAAAATGTCACTTAGTCGAAAATAACAGCAATAAAATTATATTTTTATAATAGCTATTAATGAAAAATATGATTTTATATCAAAAATAATTACTTCCTTCTTTTTTAAATATTTTCATAAAATCAGTAGTTACTTTAAGTTAAATATATAAAAATTTCTATGAATTATAAGCTTTGAATAATTTGATTAATCATAATTTATCATCATATACCCGACTTATAAGTATTAATATGTATTTATAAATTAATATTTTCAATGAGCTTATAAGAATTCTTAAAATTTGCCTAAATATTTTATTATTATTTTAGGAAAGTATTTTTTTACATAATTTGACATATTTAAGAAAATACTTTATATTATTTACGTATGATTTGAAAAATATTTTCAAATTGAAAAATTTAATTTGTTATTTATTACAATTTCAATAAAATTAATATTTCATACACAGTGATCTCATATATATCAGGAAAACAAATAAGAATCAATTTAAAATTATAAACAATTTATTATAATTACTCAATCAATCAATGAGTCTATATATTTCTAATATATTTCATAGAATCTGCTGTTGGTTCCTGGTGACACAAAGTAAATTAAGTAATAATAAATAACTCTCTTCTGATGATGTCCTGTTACCGAAATTATAAGAAAAATATATTTTTTTTTTCATTTTGTAAAACAAACTGAGGTGNTTACACGCAAATATAAAAAAAGAAAAAAAATGAAAAAATAATATTTTTGTTTTGCTGAATTACATTTTTATAAATAAATGTTGCTCTTAGATTTTAACATAGAGATTAATTTTAATAATTACTTATTAACTTTAAGAAAACAAAGCCATCAGTATCATATTTTAGTTAAAAAAAAAAGATAGATACTTAAAACCGGTAGCAAAATATAAAAAATAAAATACTTATTGTTTAAAGTTCTACTAAAGATTATAGTTTTATTAACAAGATATTGAATTATAATTTCAAATAAGTATGCAAATTCCCCAATGATAAAATAAATAGAAAACTAGTAATAATAACGAGAAAAAATTCTCTGCATAAAATTATAAAAACTGAAAAGAAATTGAATAAATCTTGATCAAAAGCTTTGCGGAGAGCCATCTCATAAAAAAATCTCTAAAATATTATTTCCTTCATTCTCTTTTTTCTTTCGTCGAGGAGCAATAAAATTACAGCTACTTTGTTTCCTGTAAGAATGCCAAGACGTTTCTAATAAGATTCCAGCGACCTCAAGGGAACGAAAGACGAAAAGTTTGTTAAATACGTTTTAAAACCACGGCCCAAAGCCACATTTAATGCGTTCGTTTTCAACCACGTAGATTGAAATGCAATTTGGCAACGTTGTGGATCAATGAACGATTTAGTTACGGTATGTGCTGACAGAAATGAGAAAGCTTTCCATTTTTTTTGAATTTATCATTCTTCTACTTAATCTTTTTTAATAACTTATGCATATTTAATTATCTTTATTTTCTCATTTTTTAATATGACATGTCATCAACTTTTATTCCTGTTTTATCTGTTTTATTTTGTTTATATTCTTCTTAATTTATCTTCATATTGTATCGCTGAAAATATTTTTACAAGTATACGTAATAAATATCGGGTTAAACGAGCTGCGCTCAGTTTCATGATTAACATTTATTTCAACACAAGGAATACATTTCAGGTCAAAATTTTCTTATTTATAAACGATTTCTCCTAATTTTAACATAAAATTGTGAACAAACACAACTTTGCATTTGTATTTATGTGGCGATCGGTAATAAATAATTGGACTGTTTGCTTATATAGTTCTGAAGTAAGTGAGACACACGTTATTAAAAATTTATATTTATACCAAAACTCTCATAGCTCATACGTATTTTAAAAAACCTGTAGTGTATTTTGATTAAAGTTTTTATGTTTTCAATATAGTAAAACTTAAATTAATATATTTTTAACAGTCTTTAAATTGAGCGACAAGTTTATTTTAATCAAACTATTATGTTAAAGTAAATTATTTGATTTTATAATTTAAATAATAAATACAGTTTATAGAGCTTCTTAGTTGCAACTCAAAGAATTTTGAAATGAATCAAAAATCTAAGAGATGTTAAGCCCTGCCACCTCGTCAAGGTCTTGCTCTATATAGGCAGGGTGGCCTCCCCAGGCCGATCTAGGGAGGACTTGCACTCACTC